>CM044359.1:3504098-3545207 GCA_024294585.1 Vipera latastei
TTTTTTTTTTTTTTTTTCTTTTTTTTTTTTTCTTTTCTTTTTTTTTTTTTTTTTTTTTTTTTTTTCTTTTTTTTTTTCTTTTTTTTTTTTTTTTTTTTTTTTTTTTTCTTTTTTTTCTCGGTTGTTCTGTTTTGCTAGAATTCCCTTGACGCCCGGCCCCGGCTGCGATGATTTATTAGAAGGAGTAACGGTAGCCTGGAAAAATGAAAAAATATATATATATGGGCAGATCTGGCCACAAGTTGACCTTCCAAACAAGGCGTGACCAACATTTTTGGATGGAAAGTTGTGGCTTTGATCCTACACTGAACTTTTTTTTTTTTTTAAATTGAAAAGTTGGACAGTACATTTTTTAAAAGGAAAAAGTAAAACTCCCTCCCTCCCCCTCCCCTCCCCCCCAACCCCCCCCTCCCCTCCCCTCCCCTCCCCCCCCCCGACTTCCCAGAGCTGAATACAGGGTATAAACTTTACAAACTTAAGCTACAATATGCTAACAACAAAAATAAAAATTCTATCGCACTTTAACTCTCCGTAAACATAACTATATTACTAACAAATAACAAATAACTAATAATACATCTTATAAAACCAATACTTCTTCAAATGCTAAATGAAACTTTTTAGTCCCACCTTTATTCTGAATATGTTCGATCCATCTTCTCCATTCCACAATGTATCTCTGTTGCGACTGATCTTTCAAATATGCTGAAATCTTTGCCATTTCCGCCAAGTTAGAAGCTTTCAAAGTCCACTCTTCTATAGTAGGCAGTTCCTCCTTCTTCCAATATGGCGCTACTAAAAGTCTCGCTGCCGTAATTAAATTCAACATCAATTTAGTATCTATACACTGAACTCTTTGGGCCTGCTTAAATCTCTCGGGCCGATGGATAAATTCAAAGGGAGGTTAGGCAGAACGATGGACACCCCCACACCGTGATCGATTCATGGATGCATAGGAGAACTCAAGGTTGCCTCTCTTCTTTTTAGCTTAATGAAGAGAAGGACGAGGGGGGACAGGAGAGCAGCCTTCCAGTATCTCAGGGGCTGCCCCAAAGAAGAGGGAGTCAAGCTGTTCTCCAAAGCGCCCAAAGGCAGGACAAGAAGCAACGGATGGAAACTAACCAAGGAGAGAAGCAACCTAGAACTAAGGAGAAACTTCCTGACAGTTAGAACAATTAACCAGTGGAACCACCTGCCTCCAGAAGCTGTGAATGCTCCAACACTGGAAGTTTTTAAGAAGAGACTGGACAGCCGTTTGTCTGAAATGGTATAGGGTTTCCTGCCTGAGCAGGGGGTTGGACTAGATGACCTCCAAGGTCCCTTCCAACTCTATTATTCCCTTAATACCATCGTGATCAATGACTAAGGGAACTAGGTATGATTGTCTAATGAAGAGAAAGACAGGGATAAGGTGATAGCATTAGTATCTCAGGGGCTGCCCCAAAGAAGAGGGAGTCAAGCTATTCTCCAAAGCCCCTGAAGGCAGGACAAGAAGGAACGGATCATGGAAACTCATCAAGGAGAGAAGCAACCCGGAACTAAGGATGAAATTTCCTGACAGTGAGAACAATTAACCAGTGGAACAACCTGCCTCCAGAAGCGGTGAATGCTCCAACCCTGGAGGTTTTTAAGAAGAGATTTGGCATGGTGTAGGGTTTCCTGCCTGAGCAGGGGGGTTGGACTAGAAGGCCTCCAGGGTCCCTTCTAAACTCTGTGATTCTTCTTCCTGTTACATGCGGATGTGACAGGTGTGTTCCAACATCCTTGACTTATGACTGTAAAGGAGCCAGCCCATTATGGTCCTAAAGTGGCTCCTCCATATTACCAAGCCTGTTTATACAACTTATGCAGCGGGCATTAAGCGAATCCACATTTGTTAAGCGAACACCACAGTGGCTAAGCGAATCCATTGTTTGCTATGGGGCGTTTTTGCAAAAAAAAAAAAAAACAACCAGAAGTAAACCCCATTCTTTTGCAAAAAAATAAATAAATTATATAATGGAGTCCCATGATTGTAGGATACTGACAACTGCCAGAAATGTAGTTGCCAAGCTCCTGAAATGCAATTATGTGACTGGGGTGTGTGTGTGTGTGTGTGTGTGTGTGTGTGTGTGTGTGTGCAATCATCAAAAGTTTGGAACAAATCATAAGTATCATTTGAGGGGGTTCGCTGTAACTTTGAACGGTTGCTGAGCAACTAGTTGTAAGTCAAGGACTACTTGTGTGGACATGTAAGCTAAGTTGATGAAATCCTGGTTGCAAACCTTCAGGCAGCCACTAGATGGCACCAGAGAGAAGCAGAAAAGATTTTGCTGCTTCCTAGAGGACACCTCATGCCTACTGCTTCAGTGACTCCATCCAGCCACCTCATTCTCTGTCGTCCGCTTCTTCTCTTGCCCTCCATC
The DNA here is from genome assembly GCA_024294585.1 of Vipera latastei. Lineage (NCBI taxonomy): Eukaryota > Metazoa > Chordata > Lepidosauria > Squamata > Viperidae > Vipera > Vipera latastei. The sequence continues at coordinate 3,506,504 of CM044359.1, forward strand.
TTTCCCAGCATGAGGCTCTTCTCCAGTGAGTCCTTCCTTCTCATTAGGTGGCCAAAGTATTTGAGTTTTAGCTTCAGGATCTGGCCTTCTAAAGAGCAGTCAGGGTTGATCTCCTCTAGGACTCCAGAAGATGGTAGAGGACAGGAAGACCTGGAGGAATGTTGTCCATAGGGTCGCGATGGGTCGGACACGACTTCGCAGCTAACAACAACAACAACAGAGGACACCTGGATTTTTGCAGCTGAGTTTAGGCCACCTGAATCCAACTTACGACCACAGTCAGGAACAGAATTTTTGTGGCTAAGCAAGGCGGCTCGTAAGTGAGCCATGCCCAATTTTGCAACCTTCCTTGCCACCGTTCTTAAGCAAATCAGGACGTTATTCACGAAGCTGGCAGATCCTATTGACTTTGCTTGTCGAAAGCTGGGCTGGCTGGGATGGTTACAAATGGTGATCACTTGTACCCAGGACACTGAAACCGTTGTAAATAAAGTGGCTGATTTTGATTATGTAACCATGGAGATACTGAATAAAGTAGAGTAGAGTAGAATAAAAGGAAAATAATAGAATAGAATAGAATAGAATAGAATAGAATAGAATAGAATAGAATAGAATGGAATGGAATGGAATGGAATGGAATGGAATGGAATGGAATAGAATAGAATAGAATAGAATAGAATAGAATAGAATAGAATAGAATAGAATAGAATAGAATAGAATAGAATAGAATGGAATGGAATGGAATGGAATGGAATGGAATGGAATGGAATGGAATGGAATGGAATAGAATGGAATAGAATAGAATAGAATAGAATAGAATGGAATGGAATGGAATGGAATGGAATGGAATGGAATGGAATGGAATAGAATAGAATAGAATAGAATGGAATGGAATGGAATGGAATGGAATGGAATGGAATGGAATAGAATAGAATAGAATAGAATAGAATAGAATAGAATAGAATAGAATAGAATAGAATAGAATAGAATGGAATGGAATAGAAAATGTGGAGTGGAATTGAATGGAATGGAATGGAATAGAATAGAATGGAATGGAATGGAATGGAATGGAATGGAATGGAATGGAATGGAATAGAATAGAATAGAATAGAATAGAATAGAATAGAATAGAATAGAATAGAATAGAATAGAATAGAATAGAATAGAATAGAATAGAATAGAATAGAATAGAAAATATGGAATAGAATAGAATAGAATAGAATAGAATAGAATAGAATAGAATAGAATAGAATAGAATGGAATGGAATGGAATGGAATAGAATAGAATAGAATAGAATAGAATAGAATAGAATAGAATAGAATAGAATGGAATGGAATGGAATGGAATGGAATGGAATGGAATGGAATGGAATGGAATGGAATAGAATAGAATAGAATAGAATAGAATAGAATAGAATAGAATAGAATGGAATGGAATGGAATGGAATGGAATGGAATGGAATGGAATGGAATGGAATAGAATAGAATAGAATAGAATGGAATGGAATGGAATGGAATGGAATGGAATAGAATAGAATAGAATAGAATAGAATAGAATAGAATGGAATGGAATAGAAAATGTGGAGTGGAATTGAATGGAATGGAATGGAATAGAATAGAATGGAATGGAATGGAATGGAATGGAATGGAATGGAATAGAATAGAATAGAGTAGAATAGAATAGAATAGAATAGAATAGAATAGAATAGAATAGAATAGAATAGAATAGAATAGAAAATATGGAATAGAATAGAATAGAATAGAATAGAATAGAATAGAATAGAATAGAATAGAATAGAATAGAATAGAATAGAATAGAATAGAATAGAATAGAATGGAATAGAATAGAATAGAATAGAAAATATGGAATAGAATAGAATAGAATAGAATAGAATAGAATAGAATAGAATAGAATAGAATAGAATAGAATAGAATAGAATAGAATAGAAAATATGGAATAGAATAGAATAGAATAGAATAGAATAGAATAGAATAGAATAGAATGGAATGGAATGGAATGGAATGGAATGGAATGGAATGGAATGGAATGGAATGGAATAGAATAGAATAGAAAATATGGAATGGAATAGAATAGAATAGAATAGAATAGAATAGAATAGAATAGAATAGAATAGAATAGAATAGAATAGAATAGAATAGAATAGAATAGAAAATATGGAATAGAATAGAATAGAATAGAATAGAATAGAATAGAATAGAATAGAATAGAATAGAATAGAATGGAATAGAATAGAATAGAATAGAAAATATGGAATAGAATAGAATAGAATAGAATAGAATAGAATAGAATAGAATAGAATAGAATAGAATAGAATAGAAAATATGGAATAGAATAGAATAGAATAGAATAGAATAGAATAGAATAGAATGGAATGGAATGGAATGGAATGGAATGGAATGGAATGGAATGGAATGGAATGGAATGGAATAGAATAGAATAGAATAGAAAATATGGAATGGAATAGAATAGAATAGAATAGAATAGAATAGAATAGAATAGAATAGAATAGAATAGAATAGAATGGAATGGAATAGAAAATGTGGAGTGGAATTGAATGGAATGGAATGGAATAGAATAGAATGGAATGGAATGGAATGGAATGGAATGGAATGGAATGGAATAGAATAGAATAGAATAGAATAGAATAGAATAGAATAGAATAGAATAGAATAGAATAGAATAGAATAGAATAGAATAGAATAGAATAGAATAGAAAATATGGAATAGAATAGAATAGAATAGAATAGAATAGAATAGAATAGAATAGAATGGAATGGAATGGAATGGAATGGAATGGAATAGAATAGAATAGAATAGAATAGAATAGAATAGAATAGAATAGAATGGAATGGAATGGAATGGAATGGAATGGAATGGAATGGAATGGAATGGAATGGAATAGAATAGAATAGAAAATATGGAATGGAATAGAATAGAATAGAATAGAATAGAATAGAATAGAATAGAATAGAATAGAATAGAAAATATGGAATAGAATAGAATAGAATAGAATAGAATAGAATAGAATAGAATAGAATAGAATAGAATAGAATAGAATAGAATAGAATAGAATGGAATGGAATAGAATAGAATGGAATAGAAAATATGGAATAGAATAGAATAGAATAGAATAGAATAGAATAGAATAGAATAGAATAGAATAGAATAGAATAGAATAGAATAGAATAGAAAATATGGAATAGAATAGAATAGAATAGAATAGAATAGAATAGAATAGAATAGAATAGAATAGAATAGAATAGAATAGAATAGAATAGAATAGAATGGAATAGAATAGAATAGAATAGAAAATATGGAATAGAATAGAATAGAATAGAATAGAATAGAATAGAATAGAATAGAATAGAAAATATGGAATAGAATAGAATAGAATAGAATAGAATAGAATAGAATAGAATGGAATGGAATGGAATGGAATGGAATGGAATGGAATGGAATGGAATGGAATGGAATAGAATAGAATAGAATAGAAAATATGGAATGGAATAGAATAGAATAGAATAGAATAGAATAGAATAGAATAGAATAGAATAGAATGGAATAGAATAGAATAGAATAGAAAATATGGAATAGAATAGAATAGAATAGAATAGAATAGAATAGAATAGAATAGAATAGAATAGAATAGAAAATATGGAATAGAATAGAATAGAATAGAATAGAATAGAATAGAATAGAATAGAATAGAATAGAATAGAATAGAATAGAATAGAATAGAATAGAATGGAATAGAATAGAATAGAATAGAAAATATGGAATAGAATAGAATAGAATAGAATAGAATAGAATAGAATAGAATAGAATAGAATGGAATGGAATGGAATGGAATGGAATGGAATGGAATGGAATGGAATAGAATAGAATAGAATAGAAAATATGGAATGGAATAGAATAGAATAGAATAGAATAGAATAGAATAGAATAGAATAGAATAGAATAGAATGGAATGGAATGGAATGGAATGGAATGGAATGGAATGGAATGGAATGGAATAGAATAGAATAGAATAGAAAATATGGAATAGAATAGAATAGAATAGAATAGAATAGAATAGAATAGAATAGAATGGAATGGAATGGAATGGAATGGAATGGAATGGAATGGAATGGAATAGAATAGAATAGCAGAGTTGGAAGGGACCCCGGAGGTCTTCTAGTCCAACCTCCTGCTCAAGCAGGTGACTCTATACCATTTCAGACAAATGGTTGTTGAATCTCTTCTTAAAAACTTAAGAGTGTTGGAGCATTCACAACGTGGTGGCAAGTTGTTCCACTGGTTAATGGTCCTAACTGTCAGGAAATTTCTTCTTAGTTCTTAGGTTGCTTCACTCCTTGATTAGTTTCCCTCCATAGTGCGGTGGTTGTTCGAGGATCAGTCATGTCACTTTTTTTGGTGCCATTGTAATTTCAAAGCGTCGCTAAACTAAGAGTTCTTAAGTCAAGGACTACTACCTGTATCAGGCATGAACCTCCATGGCTGCAAAGCAATCTAGGACAAGCAATCTAGGCCAGAGCAGACCTGAAGGCCGAAGGACAACGCGAGGGAGAGTCCCGAATCTGCTCTAAATTATTTAATTCTAGTTCTGGTTTCAGGTTTGCAAATCAATTTCCGAGATAAAACAAGCTGCCTTTGCATTCCGAGATAAAACAAGCTGCATTTGCATTCCGAGATAAAACAAGCTGCATTTGCATTGCAGCTTGTTATTAACCAGAAGAAAAAGGAGGTGGATTCAGACCAAAAAAAGATGTAATTTTGTGCTCCATAAATGGAAAGAAAAGTAAACCCAAGAAAAAAGTTTGCATTCCAGCTTTCTCCTCATTTACGTTAGCAGAACTCCCTTTAAAAAAAAAACCCGAGAAGAAGAAGAAGAAGAAGAAGAAGAAGAAGAAGAAGAAGAAGAAGAAGAAGAAGAAGAAGAAGAAGAAGAAGAAGAAGAAGAAGAAGAAGAAAGTTGGAAGGGACCTTGGAGGTCATCTAGTCCACCCTCTGCTCAGGCAGGAAACCCTATACCACGGGTCGGCAACCCGCGGCTCCGGAGCCGCATGCGGCTCTTTGAGCCGTCTCCTGCGGCTCCCAGCCGCCCGGTGCGCGCGCACCTCTTCAAACGGGCGATGGTGCGCGCGCACCTCTCCAAATGGAGAGTGGCACCGCCCGTTTGGAGAGGTGCGCGCGCACCTCCCCGAATGGGCGGAGGTGCGCGCGCACCTCCCCAAACCTTTGGAGAGGTGCGCGCGTACCTCCGCGCGAACGGGCCGCGGCGTCGTTCTTTGAGGAAGCTGCCGCGGCCCGTCTGCAAAGCTGCCGAAAGCGGCAGCTTTGCAGATGGGCCACGGCAGCTTCCTGAAAGAGCGATGCCGCGGCCCGTTCCGAGAGGTGCGTGCGCACCTCCCCGAATGGGCGGAGCTGCACGCGCACCTCCCCAAACCTTTGGAGAGGTGCGCGCGTACCTCCGCGCGAACGGGCCGCGGCGTCGTTCTTTGAGGAAGCTGCCGCGGCCCGTCTGCAAAGCTGCCGAAAGCGGCAGCTTTGCAGATGGGCCACGGCAGCTTCCTGAAAGAGCGATGCCGCGGCCCGTTCCGAGAGGTGCGTGCGCACCTCCCCGAATGGGCGGAGCTGCGCGCGCACCTCCCCAAACCTTTGGAGAGGTGCGCGCGTACCTCTGCGCGAACGGGCCGCGGCGTCGTTCTTTGATGAAGCTGCCGCGGCCCGTCTGGCAACCGGGAACCGGTTCCATCTGACTTTTTTAAAAAAATGGCGACCGCGTGTGTCCGCGCATGCGCAAAAAACCGTTTTGCGCATGCGCAAAACGTTTTTTGCGCGTGCGCGTGCATGGACACACACACGCGGCTCCCAGTTTTTTTAATTTGTGATGGAACCGGTTCCCGGTGGCTCTTTTACTTTTTTAGGTTGCCGACCCCTGCCCTATACCATTTCAGGCAAATGGCTGTCCAGTCTCTTCTTAAACACTTCCAGTGTTGGAGCATTCACCGCTCCTGGAGGCAGGTTGTTCCACTGGTTAATTGTTCTGACTGTCAGGAAGTTTCTCCTTAGTTCCAGGTTGCTTCTCTCCTTGACTAGTTTCCATCCGTTGCTTCTTGTCCTGCCTTCGGGTGCTTTGGAGAATAGCTTGACTGCCTCTTCTTTGGGGCAGCCCCTGAGATATTGCAACACGGCTATCATGTCACCCCTCACCCTTCTCTTCGTTAAACTACACATACCCAATTCCAGCAAACGTTCCTTATATGTTTTAGCTTCCAGTCCCCCAATCATCTTTGTTGCTCTTCTCTGCCCTCTTTCTAGAGTCTCGACATCTTTTTTACATCGTGGTGACCAAAACTGGATGCAGGATTCCAACTGTGGCCTTACCAAGGCATTGTAATGTGGTATTAGTACTTCATGTGATCTTGATTAATTGTAGCTTGGGGCCCCAAAGCTTAAAATCCAGATTTCCACGGAGAAATTTTGGATGGCCTCATGCAGGGAAAGTCAGAGGCGGCGCTTTAAATCATGATTAGGTTTCCTTGAAGCCTAGTGCGTTGCGCAATCTCCGGATACTGTGGCAGTTCCATCACTTGCCGGAATCCAGAATGCAGATTAATTGGATAACGTGGTTGAAGGTGTTGTGTGAATCCAACGTTGAGTCCCATGTCTTGATTATATTAAGAGCTTGACAACAGAAGGGTCCATGTGGAGGTTAAACCTCAAGATCATGGAATCATAGAATCCCAGGGCTGCAAGGGACCATGGAGGTCATCTAGTCCAACCCTCTGCTCAAGCAGGAGACCTTATATAGTATACTATCCCAGGCAAATGGTTGCCAACCTTTTTTTTTTTTAAATCTTTCAGCAATGGAGTACCCACAGCTAGGGTGTGACAACATGTTCCGCTGATAACTGTTCTATCAGGAAATTATTTCCATTTCCTTATTTCCATCTATCTACCCATTCTCTCTGTGTGTGTGTCTGTGTGTCTGTCTGTTTACCTATCATTCTCTCTCTCTCTCTCATTTATCTTCCATCTATCATCTGTCTATCTATCATCTGTCTGTCTGTCTGTCTATCTATCTATCTATCTATCATTTATCTTCCCTCTATCATCTACCTATCATCTGTCTGTCTGTATCTGTCTGTTTGTCTATCTATTTATCATCTATTTATCTGTCATCTATCTATCCATTGTCTATCCATCTATCCAACTATCTATCCATCCATCCATCATCTATCAATCATCTACGTATAACAGTCACCTATCTATCAATCATCTAGCCATTTAAAAACTTATTTATTTGAACAATCTGGCCTGGTCTGATGGGTTTGGGGTTGGATTTAGTTTTAACACACTTTTATTATTGTATTATATTGGGCATTATATTATTGTATTATATTGGGCATTATATTTAATTCTTTTTAACTCTTTTTAACTTTTGTATTTACATTTTGATATTTATTGCCCTGTACACCGCCCTGAGTTCTTCGGGAGAAGGGCGGTATAAAAATTTTAATCATCATCATCATCATCATCATCATCATCATCATCATCATCTATCTATCCCTCCTCAAATGCACACTGCCACCCTTCTCACAATGAGACTGCGCAGTGTAGAACAAGCAAGCAATTAAAAACAAACTTAAAACAACCGTTCGGCCTTTAAACACCCTTCGCCACAAGTCAGGAGACAAAACGATTTTGACACTTCCCTGTCCTGCCATGGCTGGTTGTAATCACTGAGGAACAGCTTGGGATACAAAATCTTCAGGCCCTTTCATGTGTTCCACTGAATTAAACCACACTCAAGTATGTTGCTTGAGTCTTCAGTTAAAAAAATTAGAAGGTCCTGGGCTGTTGAACCCAGTGGGAACAACTTCCAATAAATAATGTCGGGTAACAGCATACTTAACCCAGTTACTAACTCATTTTCTGGCTTTGCATAAAACTTTAAACCAGCAGTGTCCAACTTTGGCAACTTTAAGACTGGTGAGGAATTCTGGAAGTTGTAGTCAGCTGAGGAATTCTGGGAGTTGAAGTCCACCAATCTTAAAGTTGCCAAGGTTGGACACTCCTTGCATTAAGCCATAAAATACCCAAACATGCCAGATACCTCACTATCCACCTAGCCACAAAAACAAAACAAAGCTAAAACTAACCAGGTTTAGCCAACTGTGGGGATTCTGCTATTAACCCAGTTAAGCATATTGTGTGAACACAGTCACATGGATGGGCAATGCCATGTCTACATAAGATCATATTTTTTTCCAGCATGATCCTCTTTATCACATCTTCCCATGGCAGAGGCAGGCCTGCTTCACATTGTCCACTAAACCTTAATCTAACCTGGTTGGCTTCACCTCAGGGGGCTGTGTGCATCGCGTGATGATCATTCACAAGCCATATTTACAGCTTAGCTTTTTGGCTTGTTGGCAAAACTCAACCAACTATTCCTCCTTCACAAAACTATGATTAACCAAACCAGGGTTTGCACATACCGTGTGAATCCAACCTCAGACTGGGCTTCTGAGAAAAGATGTCTACATTCAACCCTATGAGGCTGGCGGTCTTTTGCTTCCAAGAGGGCTAAACTGAAGTCAACAAACCATGATGGCAACATCACACGTTGGGCCCCAGCCAAACAACCAGAGGAAATGAAATAAAATAACCTCGTTGACAACACGGCCAAAATTTGTTTTTTTATTCAATTGATGAATATGACCACACACCTCACAAACGTGACTTTGAGCAGCTAACAACTTTTTTTGGGGGGGGGTGTCCCTTGGTGTTCTCTGAGCTTCATGGTTTCCTTGCAGGTGTTTCATGACCCAACTAGGGAACATCATCAGGAGGAGGAGGAGGAGGAGGAGGAGGAGGAGGAGGAGGAGGAGGAGGAGGAGGAGGAGGAGGTGGAAGACCGTGGGATCCTTGGTGTTCTCTGAGTTTGGTGGTTTCCTTGCAGACGTTTCATGACCCAACTAGGGAACATCATCATCATCAGGAGGAGGAGGAGGAGGAGGAGGAGGGGGAGGAGGAGAGGGAGGAAGGACAATTACAATTGTGGGGTCCTTGGTGCTCTCTGAGCTTCATGGTTTCCTTGCAGACGTTTCATGACCCAACTAGGGAACATCATCATCAGGAGGAGGAGGAGGAGGAGGAGGAGGAGGAGGAGGAGGAGGAGGAGGAGGAGGAAGAGGACGACTGTGGGGTCCTTGGTGCTCTCTGAGCTTCATGGTTTCCTTGCAGATGTTTCATGACCCAACTAGGGAACATCATCAGGAGGAGGAGGAGGAGGAGGAGGAGGAGGAGGATGGTGAGGTCCTTGGTGTTCTCTGAGCTGGGTGGTTTCCTTCCACACGTTTCATTACCAAACTAGGGGAAGTCATCAATGCTAGCTAACTAGCAACACATTAAACAATAAAAACAACATTTAGCAAGATTATATATATAAAAAATGACATTTTAAAAAGCAACAAAAACGACAGCTGTGTTCCCACATCCCAGGGAACCCCCAAATCAACCACCCCTGCAAGCCAGATGTTGCTTGTTGTCTGAACTCAGCCAAACATCTCTTGGAATGGGAGCTGCGCTCTTAAATCGGTGCATTCTTTACAGCTGTGTCCATTTGCCTTCTCTTATAAAAGTCCCAGGCGAGGGAGGGGGGGCCTGGGGAAAAATGCAGCCGGTGGAATGCTGATGGCGGAGTTCTTTTATCCAGAAAAACAAAACGCCGGCAGGAAGTGTCTTTTCTCACCATGGTATGTGTGATCTTGGAAGGCACTGGAGTGATTTTAGCATGAATTAAACCAAGTTAAGTTGGGGGAAGGTGGTTTATGCTGCGGATTGGTAATAAATTGCCCGGGGGGGGGGAAATAAAGAAGACGAAGGTGGTCTGTTTGATTGCCTTCCGTTCCTTATAAAGGTGGGATCAGAATTTAATAAATAAAATAATGACTAGTCGGGGGCAGGGGGGGGGTTGATGAAAGAACATTTTAATCTTAGTCTTGCTGGCTGTGGGTTGCAACAGATCATAGATATGGAGGCTGAATGCTCAGCAATATTGTGAGGAGGGGGCCGCAGAGCCCCTCGTTGGGAGACATAAGACCACCCAGGTTCTCCTCTCATGGACTGACGGCTGCAATGCCCAAATTAGGGGAAAAGAATTTGAAAACCTGACAGTCTTAAGCTGAAAGAAGATTGAACATAGATGAACAGAGTTGGAAGGGACCTCGGAGGTCTTCTAGTCCATCCCGGACTCAAGCTGGAGACCCTACTAGATCATTTCAGACGAGCGGCTGTCCAGTCTCTTCTTAAAAGCCTCCTGTGGCTAGATAAATTCTCACTGTTGTAGGTCTTGTGTCCCTACAACAGTCTCTTCCAAACTTGCGACTTTCAGATGGGTGGACTTCAACTCCCAGAATGCCCTAGCCACAACGCAGCAATTTTAAGTTGTGTAGACATCAGCTAGCCTAACTGGCTGGGGAATTCTGGGAGTTGAGGTCCGCCCATCTTAAAGCATGGCGGCTGGGGAATTCTGGGAGTTGAGGTCTGCCCATCTTAAAGCATGGCGGCTGGGGAATTCTGGGAGTTGAGGTTCGCTCATCTTAAAGCATGGCGGCTGGGGAATTCTGGGAGTTGAGGTTCGTCCATCTTAAAGCATGCCGGCTGGGGAATTCTGGGAGTTGAGGTCTGCCCATCTTAAAGCATGGCGGCTGGGGAATTCTGGGAGTTGAGGTCTGCCCATCTTAAAGCATGGCGGCTGGGGAATTCTGGGAGTTGAGGTTCGCTCATCTTAAAGCATGGCGGCTGGGGAATTCTGGGAGTTGAGGTCTGCCCATCTTAAAGCATGGCGGCTGGGGAATTCTGGGAGTTGAGGTCCGCCCATCTTAAAGCATGGCAGCTGGGGAATTCTGGGAGTTGGGGGTTCGCTCATCTTAAAGCATGCCGGCTGGGGAATTCTGGGAGTTGAGGTCTGCCCATCTTAAAGCATGGCGGCTGGGGAATTCTGGGAGTTGAGGTCTGCCCATCTTAAAGCATGGCGGCTGGGGAATTCTGGGAGTTGAGGTTCGTCCATCTTAAAGCATGCCGGCTGGGGAATTCTGGGAGTTGAGGTCTGCCCATCTTAAAGCATGGCGGCTGGGGAATTCTGGGAGTTGAGGTCTGCCCATCTTAAAGCATGGCGGCTGGGGAATTCTGGGAGTTGAGGTTCGCTCATCTTAAAGCATGGCGGCTGGGGAATTCTGGGAGTTGAGGTCTGCCCATCTTAAAGCATGGCGGCTGGGGAATTCTGGGAGTTGAGGTCCGCCCATCTTAAAGCATGGCAGCTGGGGAATTCTGGGAGTTGGGGGTTCGCTCATCTTAAAGCATGCCGGCTGGGGAATTCTGGGAGTTGAGGTCTGCCCATCTTAAAGCATGCCGGCTGGGGAATTCTGGGAGTTGAGGTCCGCCCATCTTAAAGCATGGCAGCTGGGGAATTCTGGGAGTTGGGGGTTCGCTCATCTTAAAGCATGGCGGCTGGGGAATTCTGGGAGTTGAGGTTCACCCATCTTAAAGCAGGCCAGCTGGGGAATTCTGGGAGTTGAAGTCCACAAGTCTTCAAGTTGCCAAGATCGGGGAGCCCTGCCTGTTGGGATCGGTGTGTCATGCTCTCCGTACATCTCTCTCTTGCAGCGGGAGTGTCTTTCCATCCATGTCGGTCAGGCCGGGGTCCAAATGGGAAACGGATGCTGGGAGCTGTATTGCCTGGAACACAGCATTCTGCCGGATGGGACCCTCCCCAACACCAACGGGCCGAGCCAAGCCAATGCTTCGTTTGAGACCTTTTTTTGCAAAACGGGGGCTGGGAAACATGTTCCCCGAGCTGTGTTTATAGATCTGGAACCAACAGTGATAGGTACTGGGCAATGGGGATGGATGGATGGAAGGAAGGAAGGGAGGGAGGGAGGGAGGGAGGGAGGGAGGGAGGGAGGGAGGGAGGAAGATGGAAAAATGATGGGTGGAAGGATAGAAAGATATATGGATGGATGGAAGAAGTAAGAAAGAAGGAATGAAGGATGGATGGAAGGAAGGATAGATGGAAGGAAGAAGAATAGATGGATGGAAGGATGGATGTTAGCATAGGATAGATGGATAGATGGATGGATGGATGGATGGATGGAAGAAGTAAGAAAGAAGGATAGAAGGATGGGTGGATGGATGGAAGGATGGAAGGAAGGATAGATGGAAGCATGGATGGAAGGAAGGATAGATGGAAGGAAGGGAGGGAGGAAGGGAGGGAGGAAGAAAGATGGAAAAATGATGGATGGAAGGATAGAAAGATATATGGATGGATGGAAGAAGGAAGTAAGAAAGAAGGAATGAAGGATGGATGGATGGAAGGATGAAAGGATAGATGGAAAGAAGGAAGAAGAATGGATGGAAGGATGGATGGATGGATGGAAGCATAGGATAGATGGATAGAAGGGTGGGTGGATGGATGGATGGAAGAAAGGGAGGAAGGGAGGGAGGGAGGAAGGAAGGAAGGAAGGAAGGAAGGAAGGAAGGAAGGAAGGAAGGAAGGAAGGAAGGAAGGAAGGAAGGAAGGAAGATGGAAAAATGATGGATGGAAGGATAGAAAGATATATGGATGGATGGAAGAAGTAAGAAAGAAGGAATGAAGGATGGATGGAAGGATGGATGGAAGCATAGGATAGATGGATGGATGGATGGATGAATGGAAGAAGTAAGAAGGAAGGATAAAAGGATGGAAGGAAGGAAGGAAGGAAGGAAGGAAGGAAGGAAGGAAGGAAGGATAGGTGGATAGATGGGAGGATGGATGGAAGGAAGGAAGGATGGATGGATAAAAGGATGATGGAAAGAGGGAAGGAAAAAAGGAAAAGATGTTGGAAAGAAAGGAAGGAAGGATGGATGGATTGGGAATACAGTAGTCCTTGCCTTACAAACATTCATTTAGTGACCAAAGTTACAAAGGCACTGGAATAAGTGACTTATGACCGTTTTCCACACTTACGGCCGTCGCAGCATCCCCGCGGTCACGTGATCAAAATTCGGAAGCCTGGCAACTGACTCACATTTATAACGGTTGCAGCGTCCTCGGGGGGGGGGGGAATGGTGTCACGTGATCCCCTTTCGCGAACTTCCGACAAGCAAAGTTGATGGAGGAAGCCAGAATCATTTAACAACCGTGTGACTCCTTTAACAACCGCAACGATCCGCTTAGCAACTCTGGCAAGAAAAGTGTGTGTGTGGGGGGGGGGAGGTGGAAATGGGGGAGAAACACTTCATAATTGTCTCGTTCAGCAACAGAAATCTGGGGTCTGTTGTGGTTGTGAGTCCAGGATTGCCTGTATTGTTACACCCCTATAAACGGAATCTTGCCAGAATGAAGACCGAGCAATTGAGTCAGGAGCCTTGTAAATGGGGTTCTTGGATTTCAGCCAGGATGCCTTTGCTGTCGGACCTGTTCGAACCTATCCTTATCTCCGTTTCTTGAGAAAAGTATAATTTACTATAGCAGAGGTCCTCAACCCCTGGTCCGTGGACCAATACAGGGCCACGGCACACCAGCAAAAGGTCCGCACAAACAAGCAAAGCAGCACACAAGCAGCACACAAAACCAGGCCCCCTCCGGTCCGTGGAAAAACTTCTCTCCGCGGAACCGGTCCCTGGTGCCCAAAAGGTTGGGGGCCTCTGTACTAGAGGTCAAGAGAAATACCGTGTCTTCGACTTACGACCAGAATTGAGCCAAACATTCCTGTTGTTAAGCGAGACCTTTCTTGAGCGAGCTTTGCCCTCGTTTTACGTCTTTCTCTTGCCACTGTTGTGAATCACTGCGGTTGATAAGTTAGTAACCCAGGCTGTTAAGTGAATCTGGCTTTTCCCCCCGCCCCACCCCCCAATTGACTTAGCTCACCAAAGGGGATCAAGTTGATCCCAAGACACAGCGACGGCCATAAACGTGAGCCAGTTGCCAAGCATCTGAATTTTGATCCCACGACCGCAGAAACTCTACAACCATTGTGTAAGTGTGAGAACCGGTCAGAAGTCCCATGTTTCAGTGCCGTTGTAACTTTGAACGGCTGCTAAGTGAACTGTTGTAAGCCGAGGACTACCTGCAGGGTCATGCAAAGCCAGAATGGAGACTTCAAGCGTGGGTTGGGTACGCAGCTGTGTCCTGTTCCCAGCCATTCGACCTTGAAGCGGCTTCTCGGGCAAATGCAATGAACTTTTACTTTCCCTCAAGTCCTCCCCCCTCCCATACATTTCCCCCCCCCCCCGGGTTCATGCCACTGAGCAAGAGCAGAGCCCAAGCATGAGGTGGCAGTTGACAATTGCGGTGCGGTGCGACCTATCTGAACGGTTTGCTCTTGAGACCGGCACGGGGCTTGTTAATCTCCTATATCCCTCTCTCTGCAGACGAAATCCGCTGTGGGACCTACCGCTCTCTGTTCCATCCGGAGCAGCTGATCAGCGGCAAAGAAGACGCCGCCAACAATTATGCCCGAGGCCACTACACTGTCGGAAAAGAAATCATCGACACCGTGCTGGATAGGATTCGCAAAATGGTGAGCAGCACGCCGGTTCCCTGTGGCCACCTCAGGTAGACCGTGCTGGGCCGAGGCTGTTCCGTGATGCCTCCTTTTGAGTTAAAAACAGGAGAGAACTAGGGTAGCATCGTAGTTCAGGCCTAGAACGTGGACGAACCATATCAAGTGCCAGCTCAATCACAAATCACGTTAGCTTTCAACCAGCCAGCCTACCTTTTAGGGGGAGTTTTTATAGCCTCTTCCATGGAGATTTCCTGAAGATGTCAGAGAAAAGGCAAGTCTAAAAGCATAAATAATAAATATAAAGCTGCACTCCTTCAGGATTTATCCATATAGGATCTCCTGGGCTCTGCTCCCATCATTCCTGTCTGATGCTTGAGAATTATGGGTGCTGTAGTCTTATTGAGGGACGCAGTGGCTCAGTGGGTTGGGACACTGAGCTTGTCGATCAGAAGGTCGGCAGTTTGGCGGGTCGAATCCCGAGTGCCGCGTAACAGAGTGAGTGCCTGTTACTCATCCCAGCTTCTGCCAACCTAGCAGTTCGAAAGCACCTAAAAATGCAAGTAGAAAAATAGGGACCGCTCCAGTGGGAAGGTAACAGCGTTCCGTGCGCCTTTGGCGTCTAGTCATGCCGGCCACATGACCACGGAGACGTCCTCGGACAAGCGCTGGCTCTTCAGCTTTGAAACGGAGATGAGCACCGGCCCCTAGCATTGGAAACGACTAGCACGCATGTGCGAGGGAACCTTTACCTTTACCTTTTAGTCTTATTGAGTTGAGGAAGCCTACTCTAAGGACACTGGGTCTCCAGAGGTTGTGAATTCCCACCATCCCAACTCTTGAGCATTAGGCTGAACATCCTTGGTGGGCCATTGAGGGAATGGGAAGGGTCTGTGTTCATTCTCCCAGAATGACCTGGTTCGTACAACCCACTGACCCTCCAAAATTCAATCCTGTATTAGCCTAGTCCAGCAGGTTGTCTGAACAGGCTGAAGCCCCTAAGCCTGAGTGACATGGCAGCTGAAGAAGAAGTATAGATTGAGGTGTTGTCCTGGTTGACCTCTCAAAGTGAAGATCGCTCTATATTTGTCAACGTTGAGACTTTTAAGATGGGTCGACTTCAACTCCCAGAATTCCCCTGGCTGGGGAATTAAGTCCAGCCCATCTCAAAATTCCCAAGGTCGACCAACACTGACCTTAGATACAGGCCAGCCCTGATGATCGTTTCAACGTGGTGTTCTTCCTAACCCAACAACTTTCCAACTCATCTGAGTGTCCCCTTGTCAATAAACACCCATAATTTAGCATCCTCTGGATAATCTCCATTCTCAACCCAACCACTAGGTCACACTGTTTTTTTACCCAGGGAGGACACGTAATACAAGGTTGGATCCCGAGGACCACCTTGCCCTTGCTGGTCCAACTTAGTATTCAAGTAGGACTCTGAACCACGATCCCTACAAGTCAAGGCTAAACTCCAAAGTTGTCCGTGATCTACTGAACTCTGATGGAGTCCAAGCTTTGATCTACCCAGTTCATCCTGGTTTTTCATTCTTACCACAATGTGTGGTCCTGTCCTAGAGGGTTTCTCCCACACGTGTGTCCCACACCATGTTTTTCTCCACAGCTTCAATGCTTCACAAGCAAGTCCTACAAGGAGCTTACGCTAGGGTCTTCTCTTCCAGGCTGAGCAATGCAGTGGCCTCCAAGGTTTTCTGCTGTTCCATAGCTTCGGAGGAGGCACAGGTTCAGGATTCACCTCTCTCCTGATGGAACGCCTTTCTATGAGCTTTGGGAAGAAAGCTAAGCTTGAGTTCTCCGTGTATCCTGCGCCGCGGATTTCCACCGCCGTGGTGGAACCGTACAACTCCATCCTGACCACCCACACCACCCTGGAGCACTCGGATTGCTCCTTCATGGTGGACAACGAAGCCATCTACGACATCTGCAACCGGAACCTCAACGTTGAATACCCAACCTACCTCAACCTCAACCGCTTAATCGGACAGATTGTGTCCTCCATCACCGCTTCCTTGAGGTTCGACGGAGCTTTGAATGTGGACCTCACCGAATTCCAGACCAACCTGGTGCCCTACCCCCGCATCCACTTCCCCTTGACCACCTACGCCCCCATCATCTCAGCCGAAAAGGCCTACCACGAGCAGCTCTCGGTGCCGGAGATCACCAACGCCTGCTTTGAGTTTTCCAACCAGATGGTTAAGTGCGACCCCCGCCGGGGCAAATACATGGCATGTTGCCTTTTGTACCGGGGAGACGTGGTGCCAAAGGACGTCAACGCGGCCATTGCCGCCATTAAGGCGAGGAGGTCCATCCAGTTTGTCGACTGGTGCCCGACCGGCTTCAAGGTGGGCATCAACTACCAGCCGCCCACCGTGGTGCCCGGAGGGGACCTGGCCAAGGTCCAGCGGGCCGTCTGCATGCTCAGCAACACCACGGCCATCGCCGAGGCCTGGGCCCGACTGGACCACAAGTTTGACCTCATGTACGCCAAGCGGGCCTTCGTCCACTGGTACATGGGGGAAGGCATGGAGGAAGGCGAGTTTGCCGAAGCTCGGGAAGACTTGGCAGCTCTGGAGAAGGATTACGAAGAAGTCGGAGAAGATACGGGCAGGTACGGATCTGATGCCGAAGATGACCAAGAATACTGACCATTTAGAAGAAAACCACCTTCGTTTTCAGGATGGTTTGGCTTCTGCACCAGAAGATCGTGGCCTCGTCAGCCTAACCCGAAAATGCACTGGCAAACCAGCCAACATTGTTACACATCCTGTAGGAACTTGCTAGGAACTTAAAGTTTGTTCTTTCCTTTCTAAGCGTCTAATAAAGTCAGCTTTGCAATTACGCCTTAAGGGTAGTATGTCTTCCAGGGCTTGTTTGTCAATTATGGACTTCACTTCCCAGAAATCCTGAGCCTGCTAGCTGGCTCAGAAGTTCTGGGAGTTGAAGTCCACAAGTCATAAAGAGGCCATCCAGCCATACTGGCTCAGGAATTCCAGGGCTTGTCAATTATGGACTTCAGTTCCCAGAATTCCTGAGCCAGTATGGCTGGCTGGCCCCTTTATGACTTGTGGACTTCAACTCCCAGAATTCTTGAGCCAGCCATCACAAGTAATAAAGGGGCCATACTAGCTCAGGAATTCTGGGAATTTAAGTCTACAAGTCATGAAGGAGGCCATCCAGCCATACTGACCCAGGAATTCCAGGGCTTGTTTGTCAGTTCTGGACTTCAACTCCCAGAATTCCTGAGCCAGCCATCACAAGTCCTAAAGGGGCCATCCAACCATACTGACCCAGGAATTCTGGGAGTTGAAGTCCACAACTCATGAAGAGGGTCATCCAGCCATACTGACCCAGGAATTCTGGGAGTTGAAGTCCACAAGTCATGAAGGGGGCCATCCAGCCATACTGACCCAGGAATTCTGGGAGTTGAAGTCCACAAGTCATGAAGGGGGGCCATCCAGCCATACTGACCCAGGACTTCTGGGAGTTGAAGTTCACAAGTCATGAAGGGGGGCATCCAGCCATACTGACCCAGGAATTCTGGGAGCTGAAGTTCACAAGTCATGAAGCGAGGCATTGTTCCACACCCCTGTCCTCAGAGGTCCGTATCCTTGGTAGGAACTGAAACCTCCACATCACAGAGAAACCAAACCCACCAGAATATAGTCAGTGAGTTGAGATTTTACTGAGGGGAATTTAATACCACCGAGTTATTTACAATCCAGAGAGGAGCCTTCCCGTGTCTAAAGCCGTTTTCTCCGGGGACGACAAAGGTGGGCTTCATTTCGGTCAGGCAGGAGAGGGTCAGGGGCTCCCACTGGATCTTGGCGGCAGACCACCCCTGAATCCTGGGAAGGGGCTGGTTTTTCCAGTCATCTGCAAGGGAAAGCGGACACAGGGGAAAAGTGACGGAGCCATCTCTGTTTACAGGCAGGTCCTCCACTTAAGACCACAGTGGAGCCCAGAATTTATGCTGCTGAGACATTTACTGCCCTCACAGAGTGAGGAGGCGGGGGGCATTTTCCAGGAGGGAAGGGATGCATTGCAGAGGAATAAGAGGCAACTTAGCCCGGATCTTATGTGTGAGAGAAAGAGGGTGAAGACAGACCCTCCCTAACGGTTCCCAGAGAATATTGTAGATTCAGATCGCATGGTCTTCCTTTCGGCAAGATTCCGTCTAGAGGTGTGGAACAAGACAGGTAATCCTGGACTCACGACCACGACATGGCCCCAAATTTCTGTGGCTAAGCGAGACAATTATGAAGTGAGTTCTCCCCCGCTTCTCCCACCCCTTTCTTGCCACAATTTGTTAAGTGAATCACTGCAATTGTTAACCTGGCTTCCCCCATTGACTTTGCTTGTCAGAAGGTCGCAAAAGGGGATCGCGTGATCCCTGCACACTGTACAACTGTTGTAAATATGAGCCAATTGCCAAGCCTCTGGATTTTGATCATGTGATCCTGGGGATGCTACAACGGTCGTAAGTGTGAAAAACAGCCACTTTTTTTCAGTGCCGTTGTAATTTCGAATGGTCACTAAATGAAGTGTTGTAAGGAGAGGACTACCTGTATTGGCAAGATTAAAGCCAATATTTAGGATTTGTCGCCACGGCCCATTCCCCCGTCCCAACAAGTTTCTGTTCCTATAGCCCAGGAGTCTACAAACCTGGCCCTTTTATGATTTGTGGACTTCAACTCCCAGAATTCCTTATCTGGCTGAGGAATTCTGGGAGTTGAAGTCCCCAAGTCATAAAAGGGCCAGGTATGAAGACCCCTGCTATAGCCATTAAGAGGCCACATCTTACCTAATCTGGAATGAAGGTGCAACTGGGGATACAACCTTTGCAAACGCCTCTCGGCGTAATTTTTGGAAAAACGGGCTTCGCCTTTGAAATCCTTCTTGTTGGTAAACCTGCTTCAAAGAAGAGATACGTTTGTTGAAAATGGGGCAATCTCTTTTTGCACGATCAACAATCCCAATTTGGGCCACCGAGCTGCGTCAGGCGGCTAACAAAAGATTTGCTAAAAAGGATTTTTTAAAAAAATAAAAAATAAATAAATCTCCATATCTCGAATTTCTGCCCAGAAAAAGCACTTGTGGAGATGAAGCAGCTCCTTCTCAGGAATAACGATGGGGAACGTATTGAAAAGAGAAGAAAAAATTAAGAATTTCCCAGAGTAAATGTCTATGGAGTTTCTCAGCCATCCAGATCATGGTTGTCCCAAAGATGTTTGTTTTTTCTTCCCAAAAGGCACCTGGACTTTGTTCTTCCTGGAAGATGTTTCGCTTCTCGTCCAAGAAGCTTCTTTGGTTCTGACCGAATGGTGGAAGATGGAAGGATTTATAATCCTTGCAGTTATCAGGTTGTTGGTACTCTTCCCGAGAGTCGTTGAGGCCACTTGGAGGTTTTTCTGTGCGCTCAGGGTCACCCAAACAGTGCAAATGGGTGCAGAGCCTTCTTGGAACTGCTGAAAGGACTATGTCCCCCAGCGGGAGAAAAACTGGATGGCGGAGAGAGCGACCGCCGCATACGTCTGCTGGCGCCGCGGTCGCAAACCGGAAGCCCGGTCTTAATGTAGAAAGCTGTTCAGTCTTAATGTAGATGGCCTCTTTGACCCCTCCTTCAAATCACTGGTCCTCTGTGCCCAGAATGTGGACTTTGCCGTCTTCAAAAGAGAGCACGGATAAACCTCCAAGCGGGCTCAATAACTCTCAGGAAGAGTACTAACGACCAGATGACTTTGCTTGTCAGGAGGTAGCAAAAGGGGGATCCCATGCATAAATAAATATGAGTCAGTCGCCAAGCGTCTGAATATTGATCCTGTGACCCCGGGGATGCTTACAACGGGTCGTAAGTGTGAAACTAGGGTGCTAAGTCCCCTTTTTTCCAGGGCCCTTGCAACTTCGAAGAGTCAGTAGGAGAGACGTGAAGAATCCCCCGCTGTCACTCCTGATTCGGGGCCCCACATCTCTAAAGCTACTTTAACAGGGAAGAAAAAAAAACCATGATGCACAGCCTGCAGGAGTCGGTACCTGAGTTGGGTAGGGATTTTCAGCTTTTTGGCTTCCATCCTTGGGGCTTCCTTGGACGAGCCCCCCAACGGGGGTAAGCCGCGTGGGGTTTGATCCCGGAAGCTCTGCAGGAAAGGCTGGGTGGGAAAGGAAGACCGTCAGTGCCCTCATGAAGTTGGGGCCCCTTGGATACAACCAGTCCTCAACTTACGGCCATTACCGAGCCCGGAATTACGGTCAGGTTGTGTTGGTCGTTAAGCGGGTCACCCTGTGGCGGTGCCCAGTTCTTACCACCTTCTGTATAGCATGCTAGCCTAGGGAAAACCCCAAACTGGTTTTTGTTCATCCAATTTTAGGATTAAAACAGGGGGTTGGCCTAGATGGCCTCTGAGGTCTCTTCCAGTCCTGCTATTGTGTTATTCTGATTAAGTAAAGTAAAGGATACAGCCACTCTCTGGATTCCCTCCTTTTAAATGTGATAGGACATTTTTCCTTCCTTCCTTCCTTCCTTCCTTCCTTCCTTCCTTCCTTCCTTCCTTCCTTCCTTCCTTCCTTCCTTCCTTCCTTCCTTCCCTTCCTTCCTTCCCTTCCTTCCTTCCTTCCTTCCTTTTTCTTTTTTTCTTTCTTTTTCTATTTTCCTTCCTACCTATCTACCTACTTACCTATCTTCCCCTTCCTTGCTTCCTTCCTTTTTTCCTCCTTTTCCTTCCTTCCTACCTTTCTACCTACCTACTCACCTACTTACCTATCTTCCCCTCCTTTCTTCCTTCCTTCCTTCTTCTTCTTTTCTCTTTTTCTCTTTTCCTTCCTTCCTACCTATCCACCTACTTACCTATCTTCCCCTTCCTTGCTTCCTTCCTTTTTTTCCTTTTCCTTCCTTCCTACCTTCCTATCTACCTACTCACCTACTTACCTATCTTCCCTTCCTTCCTTCCTTCCTTCCTTCCTTCCTTCCTTCCTTCCTTACTTACTTACTTACTTACTTCCCTTCCTTCCTACCTACCTACCTACTTACCCACCTACTTACCTATCTTCCTTCCTTCCTTTTCCTTCCTTCCTTTTCTTTCTTTTTCTATTTTCCTTTCTCCTCCTCCTTCCTTCCTACCTACCCACATCCTTCCTTCCTTCCTTCCTTCCTTCCTTCCTTCCTTCCTTCCTTCCTTCCTTCCTTCCTTCCTCCCTCCCTCCCTCCCTCCCTCCCTCATCTCATTCCTTCAATTCATTCGTCCGTCCCTTCTTTTTTCCGTTGGGCGAAAGGGAAGTTTCCCCCTTACCCTCTTGGACCAGTCTTCCGGGAAGTACTGGAAAGGGGTGGCCAGGTGCTTGCCGGAGACCAGCAGAGGAAATGGGCTGTTGGTGACGATCAGTGCCGTCTTGTCCTGGTTGAACTCCGAGGACCTGAGCATGATGGCTGTGTCCTTCCGGTGCTGCTCCAGCCGCTCTTCAAAATCCGCATCGGTCGGAGGGATGAAATATTGGGTCTGGCCAGGGGCAGAAAACGTCCAGTTGCACGCAAAGTGGGGTGCCGTGAAAAGGTTCGAACCCTCTCACCCCCTTTCCCCAAAGCTCAATGAGGGCATGGTGGTGGTGGTCCTATATTCTCCCCCCCCTCCCCAAAATTTCCATTTCTCTCCTCCTCTCATTCTACCCCATTCCTCCTGTTTTTTTTTTTAAAAAAAGTTTTATTATTATTATTGTTATTTTTAAAAAATTCCACTTCTACATTGAACAGTGTGCTGTCTAGGTGTACAAGTATTAAAACATAATAAACATTTTTTTTATTTTAATCCCATTTATATCCCGCCCTTCTCCGAAGACTCAGCGCGGCTTACAATCTAAGCACAAATTAATGTGCTTAGCAATAATATTCATTAATAATCATTAATATTATCGCAGTAAAATCGAGGACTAGGAAATAGCAATCAAAAGGTTACAAAGAGCAGGACACCCACACCCCCCCACTGGCATTAGTTACCTAACAATCGGAGTATTTACTAATCCATTATAAATCTTGCTCACATCATCCACCTGTTCTCGGATTTCCAACTTTCTAGCCCCTGTTTTGATCGGCTAACCATTGATAAAATAAGTCCCGTGTCATATCATATTCCATTTCTTCTTTTTCCTTAATTTTGAACCTTAACCCAGGGCTTTTCAACCAGTGGTACGGGTACCACCTGTGGTACCTTGGCACCTGGCAGGTGGTACGCGACCATCCTAGGAAAGTGGCAGCGGGGGAGGGGAATGAGCTGAACCGGCGGCAGCACCGCACAAGCCTGAGCGAGAGACGGCTGGAGCTGCAGGGCTCTCGGGGCTCAGCGGAAGCGCCAGGATCGGCGCCAGGATCCAGCTGGAGCTCGGCGCTGATCCTGGCGCTTCTGCTGAGCCCAGAAGCAGCGCCGATCAGCTGGAATGTTGCAGCATCTCCAGGGTCTTGTGATTTACATTCAGAGGCTTGGCAACTGATTCATATTTATGACGGTCACATTGTCCCAGGGTCATGAGAAGTGACCAAAACCTGCTGCAACCACCCAGCAGAGGGGGGGGAGATAAAAACCAAACACCCCCACCCCACCCCCGCTGCCAATCCTCAACGGAAATGCTCACAACAATGAAAACCTCGGACAGGAGGAAGAGCGCCGCCGGGCGGGCAGGCAGGCGTCTTGCTCGGCTGTGGCTTGGGGGGGGGCACTTTTTTCAGGGCCATTGTAACTCCGAACAGTCACTAAGCGAACTGTTGTAAGTCGAGGACTACCTGTACTTCATCACTTTTTTTCCTTTTTTGGGGGGGGGTGTCATCAAGTTTTTGACACCTTGCTGGGCGACTGGTGGTACTGGGATGTTGCCATATCCTAAAAAGTGGTAGAATGGGTGAAAAGGTTGAAAAGCCTTCGCCTTAACCTATCTGTTTCTGCGCATTCCAGTAATTTTTTAAAAAATTCTATTCTCCTCTGTAGGAGTTTCTTCATTTCCCCCCCCAAAAATGGGCATATACTATCCTAGCTACCCCATCCCTTAACCTGGTCCTTAAACCTCAGTTATCCCATTTCCCTCGTGTGGAAAGAAACCTGGACATCTTGTCCCTTTCTGGGTGATCTCCAGGGATTCCCTTCTTGTTCCTCCAGCTCTGAGGTAAAGGTAAAGGTTCCCCCGCACATGCGTGCTAGTCGTTTCCGACTCTAGGGGCCGGTGCTCATCTCCGTTTCAAAGCCGAAGAGCCAGCGCTTGTCCGAGGACGTCTCCGTGGTCATGTGGCCGGCATGACTAGACGCCAAAGGCGTACGGAACGCTGTTCCCTTCCCACCGGAGTGGTCCCTATTTTTCTACTTGCATTTTTACGTGCTTTCGAACTGCTAGGTTGGCAGAAGCTGGGACGAGTAACAGGCGCTCACTCTGCTACGCGGCACTCGGGATTCGACCCGCCAAACTGCCGACCTTCTGATCGACAAGCTCAGCGTCCTAACCCACTGAGCCACCGCTCTGAAGACTGGACTAAATCGCTTAACCAATCAGCTCACTTGGCCTTGACACAGCCATTGTGAGGTGCCACCTCGGCGCAGCTCACAAGGCCCCTCACACCACTGAAGAAGCTTCTTGGAAGAGAAGCCAAAGGTTTTCAAGAAGAAGAAAAACTGAGGCAGTCCAGTTGCCTTTTGGAAAAAGCACCTTTGGGCACCTCCCCACACGAACTTTGTATAAACGCAGGAGCTGGAGAGGAATTTTGAGGAACGTCAACTCTCTGTGAAAGAGGATCGAGTTGGGACAGACATTGTCTAACCAGTGTTTCTCAGCCTTGGCAACTTGAAGATGGGTGGACTTCAACTCCCAGAATTGCCCAGCTGTCTCAAGAACTTGAAGATGGGTGGACTTCAACTCCCAGAATTCCCCAGCTATCTCAAGAACTTGATGATGGGTGGATTTTAACTCCCAGAATCCCCCAGCTGTCTCAAGAACCTGAAGATGGATGGACTTCAAGTCCCAGAATTCACCAGTTGTCTCAAGAACGTGAAGACAGGTGGACTTCAACTCCCAAAATTCCCCCGCTGTCTCAACCATTTGAAGGCTGGTTGACATCAGCTCCCAGAATTCCCTAGCTTTCTCAAGAATGTGAAGATGGGTGGATTTTAACTCCCAGAATCCCCCAGCTGTCTCAAGAACCTGAAGACCGGTGCACTTCAACTCCCAGATTTCTACAGCTATCTCAAGAATGTGAAGACGGGTGGACTTCAACTCCCAGAATTCCCTAGCTTTCTCAAGAACGTGAAGATGGGTGGATTTTAACTCCCAGAATCCCCCAGCTGTCTCAAGAACCTGAAGACCAGTGGACTTCAAACTCCCAGAATTCCCCAGCTCTCTCAACAATTTGAAAACGAGTGGACTTTCAACTTCCCAGAATTCCCCAGCTCAAACTCCATTAGCTCAGACTCCAACAACTTCACAGCCATCTCAGCAACTTTAAGACCTGTAGACTTTGTCTCCCAGAATTCCCCAGCCAGTGCTGGCTGGGGAATTCTGGGAGTCGAAGTTCCACAGGTCTTGAAGTTCCCCTTGTCGACAAAGACTGACCTAACCAAAGTTAGTTTCCGGAAAGGACATTTTCTGACAGTGTTGAACTTCCCTCTTGCGAATGACCCATGCTTTACGAGTATTGGCTGGACTTGTACTGTGCAATGCGTCTGATAAATTAAACCTTTTCCTTCTTTCGCTTAAAAAAAACCCAAAACATTATTTACCAGATTCGGATGGGGAGAGAAATGCAGCTCGTGCATCAAAAAGAAACTGCTCATCGTGCACAAAATTGACCTGAAAGTAAAATAAATCTTGTAAATATTTTTTTTCCCCCTCCTTAGACAAGGTTTCAAATTCTGACGCACCCAGTTCTTTTCTCAGATGGCGGGAAAGTCTATTTTTCTTTTTAATGAGCAGAAGGGTTGGAATATTTTGGTACACGGGTGATGTTTGGGAGATTCCTAGAAACAATTTCAAAAAAAAAAATTCCAGTACTCAGAAAAATGCAGGTAGTCAGTTTTCGGGCCACAGCCAAGCCCAAAGTTTATATTGCTAAGGGGGAAATTTGTCGAGCGGGTTTTGTCCCGTTTTACGGCTTTTCTTGCCTCGGTTGTTAAGTGAGTCCCTGCAGTTGTTAAACCAATAACACGGTTGTTAAAGTGAATCGGGCCTCCCCCGTTGACTTTGCTCTTCAGAAGAGTCACAAAAGGGGGAATCACGTGACCCCGGGACGCTGTGACCGTCATAAGTATGAGTCAGTTGTCAGGCATCCAAATGGGGGCCACGTCACTATGGAGAAGCTGCAACGGTCATAAGTGTGAAAAACGGTCACAGGTCCCTTTTTTCCCCCCCCAGTGCCGTTTGTCCAAAATGCCCTAGGGGTTTCCTGTTTGAGCAGCGGGTTGGTCTAGATGACCTCCAAAGGTCCCTTCCAACTCTGTTTTTGCAATTGTCATTTGTGGAATGTTGTCTTGGAGCGATATTTTCTGCCGTTCAGTTCTCACGTGTCATTCATGCCTTTCATTCTTTGACCCCTTGCTTTCACGTGTCATTAATGACATATTCGCCTCTACTGGATGTATGTGGGCGCTTCATCACTGGAGATTTTTAAGAAGAGGCTATACAGTCACTTCTCTGAAATGGTTTATAGGACATTCTCCTGCTTGATTCTATTCTATTCTGTCCTGTTCTATATTTTCTATTCTGTTCTATTCTATTATCAATAAAGATTCTATTCTATTTTCCTTTTATTCTATTCTATTCTACTCTGTTCTATTCTATATTTTCTATTCTAGTCTATTCTATCATCAATAAAGATTCTATTCTATTCTGTTATGTTCTATTCTGTTCTATATTTTCTATTCTATTCTATTCTATTCTATTCTATTCTATTCTATTCTATTCTATTCTATATTTTCTATTCTATTCTATTCTATTCTATTCTATTCTATTCTATTCTATTCTATTCTATTCTATTCTATTCTATTCTATTCTATTCTATTCTATTGCATTCCATTCCATTCCATTCCATTCCATATCTTCTCTTCTCTTCTCTTCTTCTCTTCTCTTCTCTTCTCTTCTCTTCTCTTCTCTTCTCTTCTCTTCTCTTCTCTTCTCTCTCTTTTCTATTCTATTCTATTCTATTCTATTCTATTCTATTCTATTCTATTCTATTCTATTCTATTCTATTCTATTCCATTCCATTCCATTCCACTCCACTCCATTCCATTCTATTCTATTTCATATTTTCTATTCTATTCTATTCTATTCTATTCTATTCTATTCTATTCTATTCTATTCTATTCTAAATATTCTATTCTATTCTATTCTATTCTGTTCTATTTCATATTTTATACGCTACTATATATATACTATATATATACTATATATATATACTATATATATACTATATATATACTATATATATATTCTATACGCTACTCTACTTCTATTCTATTCTATTCTATTCTATTCTATTCTATTCTATTCTATTCTATTCTATTCTATTTCATATTTTATATTCTATTCTATTCTATTCCATTTCATATTTTCTATTCTATTCTATTCTGTTCTGTTCTATTTTCCTTCTATTCTATTCTATTCTATTCTATTCTATTCTATTCTATTCTATTCTATTCTATTCCATTTCATATTTTCTATTCTATTCTATTCTGTTCTGTTCTATTTTCCTTTTATTCTATTCTATTCTATTCTACCCCTTCATGGATTACTGCCTTGTCGTGGCGAAGGGGCTTGTGTAATTCAATGAAGCTATGAGCTATGCCGTGCAGGGCCACCCAAGACGGACAGGTCATAGCAGAGAGTTCTGACAAAACGTGATCCACTGGAGAAGGAAATGGCAAACCACTCCAGTATCTTTGCCATGAAAACCCTATGGACAGTACCAAAAGGCAAAACGATATGACGCTGGAAGATGAGCCCCTCAGGTCGGAAGGCGTCCAATATGCTACTGGGGAAGAGCAGAGGGCTAGTACTAGTAGCGCCAGAAAGAATGAAGCGACTGGGCCAAAGCCGAAAGGACGCTCAGCTGTGGATATGTCTGGTGGTGAAAGGAAAGTCCGATGCTGTAAAGATTTTTTCTCCATAGGAACCTGGAATGTAAGATCCATGAATCAAGGAAAGCTGGACGTGGTCAAACAAGAGATGACAAGACTAAACATCGACATCTTAGGTATCAGCGAACTAAAATGGACAGGAATGGGTGAATTTAATTCAGATGACCATCAGGTATACTACTGCGGGCAAGAATCCCTCAGAAGAAATGGAGTAGCCTTCATAGTCAATAAAAAAGTAGGAAAAGCAATACTGGGATACAATCCTCAAAATGACAGAATGATCTCAGTTCGAATCCAAGGCAAACCATTCAATATCACAGTAGTCCAAGTCTATGCCCCAACCACTAGTGCTGAAGAGGATGAAATTGACCGGTTCTATGAAGCCCTACAGCACCTTATAGAACTAACACCCAAAAATGATGTCCTTATCGTCATGGGGGATTGGAATGCTAAAGTAGGAAGCCAAAAGATAACTGGAATAACAGGCAAGTTTGGCCTTGGAGTACAAAATGAAGCAGGGCACAGGCTGATAGAATTTTGTCAAGAGAATACGATGGTCATAGCAAACACTCTTTTCCAACAACCCAAGAGACGGCTTTACACATGGACATCACCAGATGGTCAACACAGAAATCAGATTGACTATATGCTCTGCAGCCAAAGATGGAGAAGCTCTATACAGTCAGTAAAAACAAGACCAGGAGCTGACTGTGGCTCAGACCATGAGCTTCTTGTTGCAAAGTTTAGGCTTAAATTAAAGAAAGTAGGGAAAAGCGCTAGGCCAGTCAGGTATGAATTAAATCATATCCCTGTTGAATATACAGTAGAGGTGACAAATAGATTTAAGGAATTAGATCTGATAGACAGAGTGCCTGAAGAACTATGGACAGAGGTTCGCAACATTGTACAACAGGTAGCAACCAAAACCATCCCAAAGAAAAAGAAATGCAAGAAAGCAAAATGGCTGTCTGAGGAAGCTTTGCAAATAGCTGAGGAAAGGAGGGAAGCGAAAGGGAAGGGAGAAAAAGAAAGATATGCCCAATTAAATGCAGAATTCCAGAGAATAGCTAGAAGAGATAAGAATGCCTTCTTAAATGAACAATGCAAAGAAATAGAAGAAAACAATAGAATAGGGAGGACCAGAGATCTTTTCAGGAAAATTGGAGAGATGAAAGGAACGTTTCATGCAAAAATGGGCATGATAAAGGACCAAAATGGCAGGGACCTAACAGAGGCAGAAGAGATTAAGAAAAGGTGGCAAAATTACACAGAAGAACTATACAGGAATGAGCTTAACATCCCTGACAATCACAATGAGGTGGTCACTGACCTCGAGCCAGACATCCTAGAATGTGAAGTGAAGTGGGCCTTAGAAAAGCTGAGCAACAACAAAGCTAGTGGAGGTGATAGTATTCCAGCTGAGCTATTCAAAATCTTAAAAGACGATGCAGTAAAAGTGCTACACTCAATTTGCCAGCAAATTTGGAAAACTCAACAGTGGCCACAGGATTGGAAAAGATCAGTTTACATTCCAATTCCAAAGAAAGGCAGTGCCAAAGAATGTTCAAACTATCGCACCATTGCACTCATTTCTCATGCTAGTAAAGTTATGCTTAAAATTCTACAAGCTAGACTCCAGCAGTATGTGGATCGAGAACTACCAGAAGTACAGGCAGGATTTCAAAGAGGCAGAGGAACTAGAGATCAAATTGCTAACATACGCTGGATCATGGAGAAAGCTAGAGAGTTCCAGAAAAACATCTACTTCTGCTTCATTGACTATGCTAAAGCCTTTGATTGTGTGGATCATAACAAACTGTGGCAAGTTCTTAAAGAGATGGGCATACCAGACCATCTTATTTGTCTCTTTAGAAACCTATATGTGGGCCAAGAAGCAACAGTGAGAACTGGACACGGAACCACTGATTGGTTCAAAATTGGGAAAGGAGTCCGGCAAGGCTGTATACTGTCGCCTTGCCTATTTAATTTATATGCAGAGCACATCATGAGAAAGGCAGGGCTAGATGAATCAAAAGTTGGAATTAAGATTGCCGGAAGAAACATCAACAACCTAAGATATGCAGATGACACCACTCTAATGGCAGAAAGTGAAGAGGAACTAAAGAGCCTCTTGTTGCGAGTGAAGAAGGAGAGTGCAAAAGTTGGGTTGAAACTAAACATTAAGAAAACCAAGATCATGGCATCTGGCCCTCTAAATTCCTGGCCAATAGATGGGGAAGAAATGGAGGTAGTGACAGATTTTATTTTCCTGGGCTCCAAGATCACCGCAGATGGGGACTGTAGCCAAGAAATTAAAAGACGCTTGCTCCTGGGGAGGAAAGCCATGGCAAATCTAGACAGCACACTAAAAAGCAGAGACATCACCCTGTCAACAAAAGTGCGTATAGTCAAGGCTATGGTCTTCCCAGTTGCAATGTATGGCTGTGAAAGCTGGACCATAAGAAAGGCTGAGCGCCAAAGAATTGAAGCCTTTGAACTATGGTGCTGGAGAAGACTCCTGCGAGTCCCTTGGACTGGAAGGCGATCAAACCAGTCAGTCCTAGAGGAGATCAACCCTGACTGCTCTTTAGAAGGCCAGATCCTGAAGCTAAAACTCAAATACTTTGGCCATCTAATGAGAAGGAAGGACTCACTGGAGAAGAGCCGAATGCTGGGAAAGATTGAGGGCAATAGAAGAAGGGGACGACAGAGAATGAGGTGGCTGGATGGAGTAACTGAAGCAGTGGGTGTGAGCTTGAATGGACTCCAGAAGATGGTGGAGGACAGGAAGGCCTGGAGGAACGTTGTCCATAGGGTCACGATGGGTCGGACACGACTTCGCAACTAACAACAACAACAATTCTATTCTATTCTATTCTATTCTATTCTATTCTATTCTATTCTATTCTATTCTATTCCATATTTTCTATTCTATTCTATTCTATTCGATTCGATTCGATTCGATTCGATTCGATTCGATCCTGTATTTTATTATTCGATTCTAATTCTATATTCATCATTTGTTTCTGTACCCTATAAAAACACTCCATCCCCTTTAACAAACACTTTTTGCTTGGCCTAAATTACTTGGCAATTCATACACACAGCTGGGCCAGGAAACCGCTTGTCAAAGCTAAAAGTGCCTCTCTCTTTCCCTCAAATTCAAGGGTCAGTTTCTTATCAGCTCCCGGCCCAAACTCCGGATGTCAAACCTTAACCTCAAAATCGAAGGAGCTGACTAACCCAGCTTGCACGAAAGCTGTGCCAACTCAGCCGGATGTTGCAGATCAAACAGAAGCACCTGCAACAGAGGCAAAGTTCACCTGGACAGGTAAAGAACTTAAGTCTCACCGGCTGGGGAAGGAGCAGAGAAGTTCTGGAGAACGTGTCCTACAGGATGTCCCCAAGGTTTGAGAGGGCCTGGAGAACTAGGGGGAATCCGCCGGCATCTCGAACAGCGATCCAAGGTCCTTCATTGGTCGACATGAGGTGTGACCCACAAACCCCACCCCACCCCCACCCCCACCCCACAATTCCTGTCTATTTGGGGAAGGGGGTTTCCGAGTCAGCCATATCTGAATTGAGTTGAGGAGCGACAGTTGGGACTGTTACAGGAAGAGTTGCAAAGTTCCATGTATGGAACCGCTTCCTTCCGCTCTGTGATTAGAACACAGATTCACAGGAAGGACAACGAGGACCAGTCCAACTTTTGCGCTAGGCCAGGAGACCGATTCGAACCCCCGTGAGAGGCGGCTTGCTATTAAAGGAATAATAAGAGTTGAAAGGGACCTTAAAAATCTCCTAGTCCAGGCCAAAGACCCTCAACCGTTCCAGACCAAGGGCTCTCCAGTCTCTTCTTGAAAACCTCCAGCGTTGGAGCCCCCACAACGTCTGGTGGCAGGTTGTTCCACTGGTTAATTTTTCTCACTGTCGGGGCCCAACACGAAGAATGGTTGGATATGGCTAGTCTATGGCTGTCAGCATGGCAGGAGGCGCGAGGCTGGACAGCTCCAGGCTATAACCGCATTTGGCGGGAAAGCCTGGTTTAAACAAGTTTGACAGCCCCGGGCTATAGCCAGACCTGGTGGGAAGCCAGGGTTTAAAACGATTGGCTACCTGCGCTGGCGGGAAGCCCAGGTTTGAATCTATCGGTTGGCATTCACCTGGGCAGGTATAAAAGCACGCCAGGTTAAACCCCTTGTTAAGCTAGCGAATCCTGACTCCAATCAAGAATCCTTCCGACAACCTGAGTGTTCCTCTTTGTGACCACGCGATCTTACAGGCTAGTCTAATGAAAAGAAGGACTGGGGGGAGGGGGCACGATAGCAGTCTTCCAGGATTTGAGGGGCTGTCACAAGGAAGATGGGGGGGGTCAATCTCTTCTCCAAAGCGCCTGAAGGCAGGACAAGGAGCAACGGATGGGAACTGACCAAAGAGAGAAGCAACCTGGAATTAAGGAGAAACTTCCTGACAGTGAGGACAATTATCCGGTGGAACAGCTTTGCCTTCAGAAATCCTGGGCGCTCCATCACTGGAGATTTTTAAGAAGAGGCTGAGATGGTATAGGTTGTCCTGCTTGAGGAGGGGGCTGGACTAGAAGACCTCCAAGGTCCCTTCCTGCTCTATTCTATTCTAATTATTCTCCCCAGCCCCTGAAGGCAGGACAAGAAGTAACAGATGGAAACTGACCAAGGAGAGAAGCAACCTAGAACTAAGGAGAAATTTCCTGAGAGTGAGGACAATTAGCCAGCGGAACGACTTGCCACCAGAAATTGTGGGTGCTCCATCAGGGGAGGTTTTCAAGAAGAGAGACTGGACAGCTGTTTGTCCGAAATGGTATCGGGTTTCCTGCCTGAGCAGGGGGTTGGACTAGATGACCTCCAAGGTCCCTTCTAACTTTATTATTATTATTATTATTATTATTATTATTATTATTATTATTATTATTATTATTATTATTATTATTAAATGTGAGTCAGTTGCCAAGCGTCTGAATTTCGATTCCGTGACCGGGGGGGGATGGTTGCATTGGTCGTAAGTATGAAAACAGTCATACATAAGACACCTTTTTCAGTGCCATGGTCACTTTGTAATGCTCACTAAAGGAAGGGTTGTAAGTCTACTTTTAACTTGGATCAAGAACACATGAAAATCGCTCCCCCCCTATTTGAAAGATCATTCGCAAGAACGTTATATTATGGAGTGGAAAAAAATGGATTGATTATATCCAGAACAAATACGGGACTAAAAAGTTTCATTTAGCATTTGAATAAGTCTTCCTTTCTTTTTTCTTTTTTCCTTCTTTTTATATGTAATATTAGTATTGCTTGTAGTTATCTTATATGAGCCAGAGAGCGATAGATTTAAGAGTTTATTGTTGTTAGCATATGGATGTTTATGATTGTCCTTTGTTTTTATACCTTGTACTTAGCTCTGGGAAGTGGGGGGGGGAGGGGGAAATGGGGGGGAGGGGTAGGGAGGGATAGGTAGGGGTGGGGGGAGGGGGGATTGTCAAAGATAAAATGTATTTTAAAACTTTTCAATTAAAAAAAAATCGCTCCCCCCCAAATTCCCTGTTATCGGTTGGAATGCAAAAGATTCAGATGGGAAGAATGACCATTCTGGGGTTTGTTTTTATATATATATATATATATATATATATATATATATATATATATATATATATATATATATATATATATATGTGTGTGTGTGTGTGTGTGTGTGTGTGTGTGTGTGTGTGTGTGTGTGTTTTCGTAGATTCTCGCGGGTGTCTGTATGTGTAGGTCTAGAGTCTCGGGTTTCTTCCCGCGTTCCTTTCATCTCGGGAAGAAACCCGAGACTCTAGACCTACATATATATATATATATATATATATATTTTACAAGCAGGATCTTTTGACAGATGGAGTAAAAAAAATTTAAAAAATTGGGAAATCGTGAGAGAAACTCGAGTTGACACAACAGAGCTGTAGAAGCTGCTCCATTTTTCTTGTCAGCTTTGACGGGATGCCGAGTGGGGATTCTCAGCTGAAGTTGGCGTATTTACAAAATTCAGATAAGAATTCCGTCTTGGCCTGGAATTACTGTTGACAGGAATTCTGTAAACCTCTCCTCTGACACTGTGTGTGTGTGTGTGTGTGTGTGTGTGTGTGTGTGTGTGTGTCAACCCAGAATAAACAGGACAATATTTGTCCTAGCAACCCTCTCAACGTTATTATTTGTACGTTGCTGTCGGAAGAGGACATTTTTCACATCTGCAGGCAAAAAAGCACAGCTGCTCATCAAACTGACTTTCCTGAGAATTTCCCCTGAAACGTTTATTCATCGTGGCTCTTGTTCTGTTCTCATCCTTCCCATTTAAAAAATTTGAACAGTGGTTCTTTGAAATATCTGCTATTTTTCTTCTTTCTTTTTTTTTTAAATTTTACTGATGGAAGATGGTCTGAGTTAGGGAAGCTTTAGGTCAAGGGTCCCTAAGCCCTGGTCCGTGGACCAGTAGCGGGCCACGGCATCGCGGCAACCGGTCCACACAAACAAGCCAAGCCCCATCTGCAACATGCAGGCATCACACAAAACGACACACCCTCCGTTCCGTGGAAAAACCTCTTTCCACGGAACTGGTCCCCGAGCCCCAAAAGGTTGGGGCTTTAGGTAACAATTTTAGGGAGAAATCCAATTGAGAGCTGCGTTCCAGCATGTCCTGTGATCCAAATTCAGACGTTTGGCAACTGACTCATGCTTATGACGGTCGCAGCATCCCGGGGTCCCGTGATCCACTTTTGCGACCTTCTGATAAGCAAACTCCATGGGGGGGGGGGAGTCCGATTTGCTGACCAGCTGGGTGCCTAATTAATCGAGGGCGGTGATTCACATAATAACCTTGGCAAGAAAAGTTCGCAAAATAGGGCAAAACTCACTGAACAATTGTTTCACTTAGCAACGGAGCCCTTTGGGGGGTCTCTGAGCTTGGTGGTTTTCTTGCAGACGTTTCATAGCCTGACTAGGGAACAGCATCACCCGCGCTAGAAGAGAATGAAGAGGAGAAAAGAGAATGGAGAGGGAGGGAGGGAGGGAGGGAGGGAGGGAGAGAGGATGTGAGGTATGTAAGTGTAAGGGCTATTGCTAAGTCGGAAGGAAGGAAGGAAGGAAGGAAGGAAGGAAGGAAGGAAGGAAGGAAGGAAGGAAGGAAGGAAGGAAGGAAGGAAGGAAGGAAAAGAAAGAAAGAAAGAAAGAAAGAAAGAAAGAAAGAAAGAAAGAAAGAAAGAAAGAAAGAAGAAAGAAAGAAAGAAAGAAAGAAAGAAAAGAAAGAAAGAAAGAAAGAAAGAAAAAGATAGATAGATGAAGGGAAAGGGAAAAAAGGAAGGAAGGAAAGAAGGAAGGAAGGAAGGAAGGAAGGAAGGAAGGAAAAAAGGAAGGAAGGAAGGAAGGAAGGAAGGAAGGAAGGAAGGAAGGAAGGAAGGAAGGAAGGAAAAGAAAGAAAGAAAGAGATAGATAGATAGATGAAGGGAAAGGGAAAAAAGGAAGGAACGAAGGAAGGAAGGAAGGAAGGAAGGAAGGAAGGAAGGAAGAAGGCAAAGGGAAAAAAGGAAAAAAGGAAGGAAGGAAGGATGAAGGGAAAGGGGAAAAAAGGAAGGAAGGAAGGAAGGAAGGAAGGAAGGAAGGAAGGAAGGAAGGAAGGAAGGAAGGAAGGAAGGAAGAAGGGAAAGCTGAAAAAAGGAAGGAAGGAAGAAGGGAAAGAGAAAAAAGGAAGGAAGGAAGCATGAAGGAAAAGGGAAGGAAGGAAGGAAGGAAGGAAGGAAGAAAGAAAGAAAGAAAGAAAAAGAAAGAAAGAAAGAAAGAAAGAAAAGATGAAGGGAAAGGGAAAAAAGAAGGAAGGAAGGAAGGAAGGAAGGAAGGAAGGAAGGAAGGAAGGAAGAAAGAAAGAAAGAAAGAAAGAAAGAAAGAAGAAAGAAAGAAAGAAAGAAAGAAAGAAAGAAAGAAAGAAAGAAAGAAAGCAATAAAAAAAGAAAAGATGAAGGGAAAGGGAAAGGGAAAAAAGGAAGGAAGGAAGGAAGGAAGGAAGGAAGGAAGGAAGGAAGGAAGGAAGGAAGGAAGGAAGGATGAAGGGAAAGGGGAAAAAGAAAGAAAGAAAGAAAGAAAGAAAGAAAGAAAGAAAGAAAGAAAGAAAGAAAGAAAGAAAGAAAGAAAGAAAGAAAGAAAGAAAGAGCCATCGGGGTGGCTTTCTTCCAGAGGTCTCATGACCCAACTAGGGAACAGCATCCATTCTAGAAAGGGGCGGGGGGGGGGGGTGCTCCTCCATGTTTAGATACCATATATACAAGAGATATACACGAGTTTGCCTCTTTCCCTCCTTGGATCAGGCTGTCCTTTTCCGCTCGACCCTTTCCTTGGGTCTTCAGGGCAATTAATAATCATAAGCTGAAAAGCAAACAAGCAAACAAACCAAGGCCAGAAGCCACCCACCCTCTCCAGCCAGCAGCACTCAGATAACCTCGTTCGTGTGAAGGGGTCAAATTCCCCCTGCCGGTTCCCAGGAAGGCGACAGCACCCAGCTGGCTCGGAAGGGCAAACCGGGTCGCGAGCTCCGCCGCCGGGGAACCTTCCCTCCCGGTCCGGAGCTCGTCCGAAGCCAGGGGCGGGCGACCCTCCCTCGCCCCCTTTCGCGACCCCTCCCGGCTCCAGGGCGCAGCGGCCCCCGCCTTCCCCAACCTGGCGCCCGCTGCAAAGGCGGCGGCGGCGGCGGCGGCGGCGCGGCTGGGCTTCCCTTTGCCTGCCCCTTCCCCGAGCCAAGCGACCGGAGGAGGAATCGGGAGAGGCGCCGGCCCTCTGCCCATGCTCAGAGACCCGCTGCGCCTCTGTGCCGAGAGGGAATCCCCTCCCGCGCCTTCCTGCGCCCAATCCCCGCCCCGTCCCGCGGGCGCAAAGCGAAAGAGAAAGCGGAGCTCCGCCGCCGCCGCCGCCGCCTCCTGCTCCGCCGGGCCATGTTGCGCTGCGCTCCGCTGGGCAGAGCCGCTGCGCCCCATCCGGACCCCTTGGGCGCAGCCGGCTCTCCGCTACCCGGCCGGCGGCTGCTCCGGCTGCTTCTGCTCGGCCTGCTCCTGGACGGGGCCGCTGCCGCTGCCTCGGACCTCGGCATGGGTAAGTGGCTCTCCGGGGCGTGTGCAGAGGGCTGGCGCCTTCCCTCGAACCCGGGACCGGTCCGATCCACCCGCCGCCGCTTCCCCTGCCAGCTGGCGGGCAAGAGCGGAGGAGCGGCCGGGTTGTTGGAGCTGACCCAGCTGGGCGTTTGACAACGTGCCGGGCGTTTGGACTATGTCCCGGTTTCCTAACCTGGCCAGGGGTCTGGGAAGGTTGGTGTGTGCAATACCTGGAGATTCCAGGTAAGGAAAACAAGAGCTCCGGGACAGGTAGTTCTCGACTTAACCACCATTCAGTTAATGACCAAAGTTACCGGCCCTGGGGAGGTGAAAAAAGGTGAGGTTTGCCAGGTCCTCAGACTTGTGAAGATCTGACCTGGAAAGTTAACACAACCCAGGTGGCTAGAAAGGCCCAACAGAGGCTTCACTTTCTTAGGATCTTGCAGAAGAACAGGGTAGAACAACAGCTAATGACCCTCTTTTACCGGTCTACCATAGAGAGCGTCCTCTCGTATGGTATTGTGGTTTGGTATGCTGGTCTGACAGCCGCGGACAGGAAAGTATTACAGAGGGTAGTGAGCACAGCACAAGACA
Source organism: Vipera latastei (assembly GCA_024294585.1). Lineage (NCBI taxonomy): Eukaryota > Metazoa > Chordata > Lepidosauria > Squamata > Viperidae > Vipera > Vipera latastei. The sequence goes on from CM044359.1 coordinate 3,543,929, forward strand.
TTGTGGGCTGTTCCCTGACACCACTGGATGACCTCACCAGGGCTCGTTGCCTTGGAAGAGTGAGGAAGATTCTCAGGGATGACTCACACCCTGGACGGTATCTCTTTACTGTAGTTGGTTCACATGGTGTGGTAGGAGGGAGGGTTTGTTGTCACTGTGTGTTGGGGGCAGAAAGCACGGGGGGGGGAGGCTCAGTTAATCTCAATGTACACATGTTGTACTTTGACAATAAAGGTTTATATATATTTTTTTATATACAACCGTCGCATCGCAGCTGCCCTGTATTTCCAGGCGGTCCCAGCATGCCAGGTGTGTCAACGCTGCTAACCTGGGATCTTTTTGCCTTGGCAACTGATGGAAACGTAGCCACGTTTAAGAGTTAGATGGTGCTGGGAGCGGGGGAGGGGGGGCGACGTGAACGAGAGTCTAGCTAGACATAACAACACTAAATTAAGTGTGAGAATCAAGGTTACTAAGTCCAGAGCAGATAAAGAATTGGCAGGTCACGAAGACCTGGAGAGGAAGCCCGCCCTTCCAGCTAATTGGGGAATGTGATTTATGACTGCCAATTGGAGGAGGGAATTCTGCTTTGAATGTGCCCAGGAGAGGGGAATTCAGTTTTTTGGCTTTGATTATAGAAGTGCCAATATTCTGCTACTGGAATGAAAGATCCTTGAAGGTAAACAATGCCTTGAAGTTCTTTTGAAGAGTTTCAGCTGTCGGAACCAGGACATCAAGCTCGTGTGATCACCGTGGGTGGCCTTCCCGGCCAAACCCACTTAACGACCGTGTGATCGCTTAACAACTGCTGCGAATAACCTTAATAACCATGGCCTCCCCCCCCAAAAAAAATGTTGCAACCTCCCCAGGGTCACATGAACAAAATCCAGAAGCCTAGCAACTGACTTGTACTTGGGACAGTTGCAATGTCCCGATTGTGTGTGTGTGTGTGTGTGTGTGTGTGTGTGTGTGACGTGATCCCCTTTGGCGACCTTCCAACAAGCCAACTCAGTGGGGGGAAGCCGGATTTGCTTAAGGACCGTGTGACTAAATTAACTGTGGCAGTGATTCACTTAAGAACGGTGGCAAGAAAGGTTGTAAAAGGGGGCAAAACTGCCTCAACAAATGTTTTGGTTGGCGTGAGAAATTTTGGGGGGGGGTCCGTCGTGGTCGTAAGTTGAGGACTACTTGAAACTAAATGCCTGACAAAGGGACGAGGTGGCTCAGTGGGTTAGGACGCTGAGCTTGTCGATCAGAAGGTCGGCAGTTTGGCGGGTCG
>CM044359.1:3545407-3624659 GCA_024294585.1 Vipera latastei
GTTGGCAGAAGCTGGGACGAGTAACAGGCGCTCACTCTGCTACGCGGCACTCGGGATTCGACCCGCCAAATTGCCGACCTTCTGATCGACAAGCTCAGCGTCCCAACCCACTGAGCCACCGCGTCCCTTTTATTTACAACTAGTCCCTGGCCAAAACCCAGCAGAATTGGTGGCTCCAGAAATATGAGGCGCACTCAAAGATAACCAGAAAAGAAATGTGTGCCCTTAACGCATATTTGAAATTTTATTCTTCTTACCTTCTCCCCTTTTAAACCAGCAGGGCCTTTTTGTCCCTGGAAAGCAAAGGAACATAAACCTGGTTTTTATTTTATTTTATTTTATTTTATCTTATCTTTTATTTTACTTTAGCACTTTCTTTTATTATTTTACTTTCATCCTGGATGCAATGCTATCGGACAGTTCTCGGCAGCGTATGATATGATAAGAACGCTGTAAAACATTAAGAAATTAAAATAACCAATCAGTCAATCAACCAACGAGCAATGTTTAAAATGTTATTTTATTTTATTATTTTATTTTATCACTACTATTTTACTTTAATGCTATCATCTCATTTTATTTTATTTTATTATTCTATTTTATTATTCTATTTTATTTTACTTTATCCCTTTATTTCATTATTTTGCTTTAATGCTGGCTATCATCTGATCTTATTTTATTTTATTATTCTATTTTATATTTTATCTTATTCTACTTTATCCCTTCATTTTATTATTTTGCTTTAATGCTGGCTATCATCTGATCTTATTTTATTTTATTATTCTAGTTTATATTTTATCTTATTCTACTTTATCCCTTCATTTTATTATTTTGCTTTAATGCTGGCTATCATCTGATCTTATTTTATTTATTATTCTAGTTTATATTTTATCTTATTCTACTTTATCCCTTCATTTTATTATTTTGCTTTAATGCTGGCTATCCTGCTAACTATCGGACAATTCCCGGCAGCGTAGGATACGAAAAAAAACAACATTAAGAAACATTAAGAAATTAAAATAATCAATCAATCAATAAACAAGCAATGTGGAAGGTGTCCAAAGGATAAGATGGGGCCTTGCATGCTTTCGCTCTTCTCTTCAACGGTTTGAAGGGATCCTCGCTTACCGTCGCACCCAGAGGACCACGAAGACCGGCGCTTCCTTCTTCCCCCTGTTCAAAAGAGGCCACGTTTGCATCAGGGCTTCTAAAAACGGGACATTCCCACGAACATTTTATAGCCCTCGACTTACAACCACAGTCCAGCCCAAAATTTCAGTTTAAGTGAGTTTTGCCCCATCTTACGACCTTCCTTGCCAGCCACAGTTGTTAAGTGAAACACTGCAGTTGTTACATTAGTAACTCGGTTGTTAAGTGAGTCTGTCTTCCCCTATTGATTTTGCTCGTCTGAAGGTGGCAAAAGGGGATCAGGTGACACACACACACCCCCGGGACACGGCGATCGTCATAAATACAGGACACTCTCGGCTTACGACTACAGCTGGGTGGTGAGTTCTAGTCCTGCCTTAGACAGGAGAGCCAGCTGAGTGACTTTATTAATTTTTTTATTTTTTTTTGGTCTTTGATGACATTTTCTTAGAACCAAAATACAGAAGCAAACGATGGGACACAGTGGGGAGGGAAAAAGGGAAAGGACAGTGAGGGGGGAGAAGGGAAAAATAAAAATTAAAAAACTTGGGCTTCCGGCTTCCTCTGTTGCAGTAGAACGAAGCCTTAACATCCAAACCTCAACTTTTTTTTTTTTACTTTTCCATAATAGTATAAACCCGCCATTTCTATAACAACCAATCCTTCCAACCAGTCCAACCTGGCTGAGTGACTTTGAGCCACCCCACCTCAAAGGGTCGTCGTTGTGGGGGAAAATAATCGCCTTGAGGTATTTATAAAAATAATAACGGCGGGATAGAAGCACATAAATGAATGAATGAGTGAAGTTCCAAGTTGTAAACTCAACTAGAGAGTTCGGGGAAAAAGCTGGCGGACGTTTATTTCCCTTCAGACCTGCCCACACAGCCTTGACTCACCTGATTTGGACTTTTAATTGAATTAATCTCACATTAATACCGTCCTGTCGGATTTAAATGGCTTATCCCGGCTGCCCATTAGTCTTTAATGCCCTATTTATATGCCATCGTATTTAAAGTGTCGAGAGGATATTTGGCTTGCTAATTTTTTAAGCATCTTTGCTCGGCGCCGGGTATAAGCAACAGAGGAGCCCGTAAATACTGTAAAGCCACGTATCCGGAGGTATTCATAATTAATATTCATTTCTACGGAGTTTGTGCAAGAGGGATTGAAGGCTGATGGTTAGGAAGAAGAGGAGAATTTTAAGCTGAACAGTCACAGAGGAAGCAAGGTGGGGATGGTGCTGCCGGGCACAATAATCGTTCACAACAAAGGTTTGTTGCCTACGATGCATCGCGGTTTGTGCCAAGCGACGCAAAATTCTTCCAATCTTGTTGCTCAGAGGAAGGAGGAGGATGCCAGAGGGAAACAGAAGCCCTTCTCGCAGAAAATCTCTCCAATGTTTCACAAACTCGGCACCATTGAAGACGGGTGGACTTCAGTTCCCAGAATTCCCCACCCATTTTGGCTCTTGGCCCCACCCACTGTGGTTCCTGGCTCCACCCATTTGGATCCTTGGCCCCACCCATTTCCTTTCTTGACCCCCGCCGCCACCACCACATTTGGCTCTTCTCCACTCCCACTTTATTTATTGACCTCACCCACTTTGGTTCTTGGCCACACCCACTGTATTGACCCCAGTCACTTTGGTTCGTGGCCCCACCCACTGTGGTTCCTGGCTCCACCCATTTTGATCCTTGGACCCACCCATTTCCTTTCTTGACCCCACCACCACCACCACCACCAAATTTGGCTCTTCTCCACTCCCACTTTATTTATTGACCTCACCCACTTTGGTTCTTGGCCCCACCCACTGTGGTTCCTGGCTCCACCCATTTTGATCCTTGGACCCACCCATTTCCTTTCTTGACCCCACCACCACCACCAAATTTGGCTCTTCTCCACTCCCACTTTATTTATTGACCCCACCCACTTTGGTTCTTGGCTCCACCTACCGTAATTTTGATGCCACCCACTTTGGTTATGGCTCCAACCACTTGATTTTTTTTGACCCCCATCTGCTTTGGTCCTTGGCCCCATCTACTCAGCCTCGCGCACCGAGGTTCCTGACCACACCCACTTTGCTTCTTGGCCCTACCCACCTTACTTTTGTTGTCACCCACTTTGGTTGTGACCCCACCCACTTTATTTCTTGACCCCACCTGTTTCGGTTCTATTCTATTCCATTCCATTCCATTCCATTCCATTCTATTCTATTCTATTATTTTGGGGAAGTTGAAAACAAACCTGGAGGAAGAGAATGCTGAGAATTGAGTTAGCCGCTCGTCTTACCTGCGGGCCTGGAAAACCCACGTAGCCTCTGGGACCAGGTGTGCCAAGACCGCTGTCCCCCTGCAAAGCAGGCAGAAAATGTGGATTTATGCCAAGAAATATAATAATAATAATAATAATAATAATAATAATAATAAGAAGAAGAAGAAGAAGAAGAAGAAGAAGAAGAAGAAGAAGAAGAAGAAGAAGAAGAAGAAGAAGAAGAAGAAGAAGAAGAAGAAGAAGAAGAAGAAGAAGAAGAAGAAGAAGAAGAAGAAGAAGAAGAAGTTGGAAGGGATCTTGGAGGTCATCTAGTCCAACCCCCTGCTAAGGCAGGAAACCCTATATCCATCGTTCCTGCATGCCTGTGTGTGACCTGTGTAAAAAAAAAAGGGTGGGCTTCACCTTCGTTTTTGATCCCCCTCCCCGGATACTCCTGAATTGGATGCCGTGGGGTGGGGGGAGGGAGGGAGCTGCTGGCGATTTGCAAATTGCCTAGTTCGATCCTAATGCAACCTCTGCGATCCTCCTCGCTCCTCTCTGAGCTGGGTGGTTCCCTTGCAGACATTTTATTATTACCCAGCTGGGTAACCTCATCAGTTCTAGAAGGGAGTGGGATTTGCAGGGGGGAGGAGGAGGAGGAGGAGGAGGAAGAGGAGGAGAGGGAGGACTGTGGGGTCCTTGGGGTTCTCTGAGCTTGGTGGTTTTCATGGTTTTCATTACCCAACTAGGTAACCTCATCAGCGTTAAAAGGGAGTGGGATTTGCAAGGAGGAAGAGGAGGAGGAGGAGGAGGAGGAGGAGGAGGAGAACTGTGGGGTCCTTGGGGTTCTCTGAGCTTAGCTTGTTTTCTTGCAGACATTTCATTACCCAACTGGATAACCCCATCAGTGCTAGAAGGCAGTGGCGTTTGCTCTCTTCAGCTGCTAGCGACTTGTCCTATTTACTTGTACTCTGTAAACCATTCTAACCTCAAATGGCCACGTTGTCAGGCAAGAACTACCTATATTATTATTATTATTATTATTATTATTATTATTATTATTATTATTATTATTATTATTATTATTATTATTATTATTATTAGAATAAAATTTATTTATTTTTTAAAAAAAGAGAAATGGCCCATTATTCTTTTTTTTTTATTGAAAAGTTTTACAGTACATTTTTAAATACAAAAGCCCTCCCAACCCCCTCCCCTCTCCCCAAACCTCCCCAACTCTCCCCTCCCCTCCCCCTCCCCCCCTCCCCGACTTCCCAGAGCTCAATACAGGGTATAAAAATACAAACAAACATAATCTACGATATGCAAACAACAATAAAATATTAAATTCTATCGCACTTTAACTCTTAATAAAATAACTACAAGCAATTTATATATCATATAAATCCACTACTTGTTCAAATGCTAAGTGAAACTTTTTAGTCCCATATTTATTCTGAATATAATCAATCCATCTTCTCCAGTCCACAGTATATCTCTGTTGCGATTGAGCCCATTATTCTTATATAACCTGTTATGTACTGGGCTTGTGGTGTTACACCACCTGCGTTGCTGGACCAGCTAACGGCTCCCCAGTAACCTAGACAAGCCGTCTCCGGTCCTGTAATTGGCTAGCCCCAGGCGGCAAGAGTGGGTTCAAACCTATTGGCTGCCACCTAGGGGCTAGACTATATATTGCGGCTGGTTGCAGCCAAGTGCCAGTATAGTTCTAGCAAGAATAAAGAATGAGTTATCTTGTACTCAGCCTCGTGTCTTCCTTCCTGCACCAAAGAGCACACAATTTAACATAGCCCTCCATCTCTACCTGCCATCTCTACCGGGAAGACCGAAGCCTTCGCCTTTGGGGTTTCACCCCGGCAGGGCAGGACTTACCTTGTTGCCTTTGATCCCCGGGCCGCCTGGCTTTCCCTGAAGGAGAAAAACACAACGTTGTCAGAGATTGTCTTGGTGTGGCTCGGGTCCTCCACCGATCAGAACTGAACTACAGAAGGAATCGATGCAACGGGCTAGCTTTCCCCAGGATGCAACACGTAGCCATTTTTCAGGGGCCCCTCCGCCCCTCCTCTCCCTCCCCCCCCTTCTTTGGGTCAAACCTAATGCGGAAGCGCATAACTTCCCCAAAGAGGCAGGCCAGCTTATGCACGCCAGGCGGGGTTGTAGAAAAAAACATTTGATTTAAAAGAACCCAAATTAAAACAAAAAACTTTCTGCTCTGCTGCCAGCCGGGCCCCTTGTATGTAACGTACGATTGCTTTCTAGTCTTGATGATGTTCCCTAGTTGGGTCATGAAATGTCTGCAAGAAAACCACCAAGCTTGGAGAGCACCAAGGACCCCACAGTCCTTCCTTCCTTCCTTCCTTCCTTCCTTCCTTCCTTCCTTCCTTCCTTCCTTCCTTCCTTCCTTCCTTCTCCTTTCCACTCCCTTCTAGCACTGATGATGTAACCTAGCTGGGTCATGAAAAGTCTGCAAGGAAGCCACCAAGCTCAGAGAGCACCAAGGACCCCACAGTTCTTCTCATCCTCTTCCTCCTCCTCCTCTTCCTTCCCTTTCATTCTTTCTCTTTCTTCGTCTCCCCCTCCCCCCTCCTCTTCCCGCTTCTCCTTAAACCTTATTCCCTTCTAGCACTGATGATGCTACCTAGTTGGGTCATGAAAGTTCTGCAAGAAAGGCACCAAGCTCAAAACCTCCAAGGATGCCACATTCTTCCTCCTCCTCCTCCTCCTCCTCCTCCTCCTCCTCCTCCTCCTCCTCCTCCTCCTCCACAAATCCCACTCCCTTCTAGCACTGATGATGTAACCTAGCTGGATCATGAAACGTCTCCAAGAAAGCGGGCCATGGGATGCTGCAATGGTTGCCAACGCGAGGATCCATCCTAAGTCCCTTTTTCTCAGTAACTTCGAATAAATGTATAAAACAAATAAAAGTCGTAGGACTACCTGAACTGGACTTTTTAAAGTGACGTTTCTATTCTCTTCCTCTCTCATTTTCAAGGCAAACCCACCTCTGCTCCGGGAGATCCAGGCGGCCCTTTTAGTCCCATTGATCCAGTCCGGCCTCTTTTCCCTGCTTCCCCCTGAAAAGAGATTTTTTTTTTCCCAGAGAAGCACATTGGTTTGTGCTTAAATTGTAAGCCGCCCTGAGTCTTCGGAGAAGGGCGGGATATAAATGGAATTAAAATAAATATAAATAAATAAAATATTACTGGAAGAAAAGATACTTGTAGCTTGCCTTGCCAGCATTGGTGGGAGTGTAGTTGTCACCTTGGGAGTTCCTCAATGAAGTGATTGTTTTCTGCTCAGTTGTTTGTCTGGTGTCAATCCCTGCTTATCTAAATGTAGGTTGCCGGAGAGAATGCGTTCAGGTCTCGGGCATCTACAGAGATTGTCCCAAGGGTGCTTTTTTTTTTTCAGGAGGCAACTGGACTTTCCTGTTTTTCCTTTGAAGAAGTTTCGCTTCTCATCCAAGAAGCTTCTTCAGGTTCTGACTGGATGGTGGGGGAGCGGAAGGATTTATACTCCTTGCAGACGGCTGGTCATTTGCCTTCATCGGAGAGTCGTTGAGGACACTTGGAGGTTTGCCTGTGTCCTCAGGGTCACCTGAGTGGCGCAAATGGGTACGGAGCCTTCTTGGAACTCCTGATGACATCATCTATCTCCAGAAGCTTCTTCAGCTCTGACTGGATGGTGGGGGAGTAGAAGGATTTATACTCCTTGCAGACGGCTGGTCATTTGCATTTTTTCAGAGGGTCGTTGAGACCACTTGGAGGTTTGTCTGTGTCCTCAGTTTCACCTGAGTGGTGCAAATGGGGGTGGAGCTTTCTTGGAACTGCTGAAAGGGTTGGAACACCCATTTGCACCACTCGGGTGTCTCTGAGGACACAGACAAACCTCCAAGTGGCCTCAACGACTCTCTAAAAGAAGGCAAATGAAAAGCCGTTTGGACAATAATGGGGGGGAAAAAACCCTGTTTTTTTTCCTCCCTATTTTTTCAGGTTTTCCCCCCCCTCCCAGGCCTTCCCATCTCTAGTTACTAACTTAACAACTGCAGCACTTCACTTAACGGCTGTGGCAAGAAAGGGCGTGAAATGGGGCAAAATTCACTTAACAACTTTCTCACGGAGCCACACAAATTTTGGGCTGGTTCTCGCCGCCAGGAAATTCCTCCTTAGTTCCAGGTTGCTTCCCTCCTTGGCGAGTTTCCATGATCCGTCGCTTCTTGTCCTGCCTTCAGATCCTTTGGAGAATAGCTTGACTCCCTCTTCTTCGGGGGCAGCCCTCGAAACTAGCCAAGTTGTGAGTTGCGAGACCAGCCGAGATTGGCTAGAAGAGTCCTACGTCTTCTTCCGCTCAATCAAAGACTCTTTTTGGATTAACTAACTTACTTTTTTGTTCTATGTAAAAGGGCTGGGTCACTCTAACCTGGATTCAACGTCCAGATTGCTTAGAAAATGCCGCTTGCTTAAGTGACCCAGTAAATAGCCTGTCTCAGAATAATACAGGAAGATAATTCTCCGTCCATTTTACAATTTTACTCACAGAATTGCTTTGTTCCCTTCCGCCTGCCCCCCCGGCCCCCGCCAGCGGCTGCCGCCGGCTTCCCTAACATACCAAAGGCTCTTTTCTTCCCCCCAAACCAAAGCCCACCTGGATTCAGCTACGTCTACATTTCCAACTTGCAACAAGAACCTTTTCCCTCCCCCTTTTCCGGAGATAGGTTTCTGAGCGGTGATACTGGATATTGGATGGAGCCAAGTCAGACTTTCCGATTTTATTCGAATACATTTGGCTTTTCTTCAAATAAATTTGGGGGAGGGGGTTTGACCTGGGGGGAATAGGGATGGGGTAGAAGTGACCCCGTTTATTTTTTATTTTCTCTTTCTGTAAAGTTTTTTTATTATTTTTTCCCCCCATACGGCTCAATAACACTTATGCAACAACGTGTTGTCTGGGGTTTATCATTCATTCATACAAATTTAGGGAGGCGGTGGCTCAGTGGGTTAGGACGCTGAGCTTGTCGATCAGAAGATTGGCAGTTTGGCGGGTTGAATCCCGAGTGCCGCGTAACAGAGTGAGCGCCTGTTACTCGTCCCAGCTTCTGCCAACCTAGCAGTTCAAAAGCACGTAAAAACGCAAGTAGAAAAATAGGGACCACTACGGTGGGAAAGTAACAGCGTTCCGTGCACCTTTGGCGTCTAGTCATGCCGGCCACATGACCACGGAGACGTCCTCGGACAAGCACTGGCTCTTCGGCTTTGAAACGGAGATGAGCACCGGCCCCTAGAGTCGGAAACGACTAGCACGCATGTGCGGGGCAGTGAGAACGATTAAATCAAGGGAACAGTTTGATCATAAAGCAGGGAGATTGGGAATCCTACGACAATTACAAAGAGGCTGCGAGAATCTTATTTCTTCGCCATTCGCGACTCAGTGATAGGCGAGACTTGGGCACGTGGGACTGTGATCCCAAAGGTTCATGACATGGTAGCAGTCTTCCAATATGTCAGGGGCTGCCCCAAAGAAGAGGCAGTCAAGCTATTCTCCAAAGCGCCTGAAGGCAGGACAAGAAGCAACGGATGGAAACTAGTCAAGGAGAGAAGCAACCTGGAACTAAGGAGAAACTTCCTGACAGTTAGAACAATTAACCAGTGGAACAACCTCCCTCCAGAAGCTGTGAATGCTCCAACACTGGAAGTTTTTAAGAAGAAACGGGACAGCCATTTGTCTGAAATGGTATAGGGTTTTCTGCCTGAGCAGGGGGTTGGACTAGATGACCTCCAAGGTCCCTTCCAACTTTTTATTATTATTATTATAAAACTATTATTCGTAAAACATGAAACTCAGTCAACTGAACACTCAAATTGACTGGCACTAACGGTTGACACGGGCTGCTGCCAGCATCCTAGGTATCAACCAGGTCTCTCCTTAAAATGTAAGATGTTCCGAGTAGCGCAGTTTTTTTGTAGCTTTGCTGGAGTTATTGCAGGAAGCTGCAATTTCTTGGTGTTTTGCAAAGTTTTTGGACATAGTTCCCAGTGCCCCGATGACAATGGGTATCCCTGTTACGCGTTTCATCCATAATCGCGCAGTTTCGATGGCCAGGTCGCGGTATTTCGTTGTTGTTGTTGTTGTTGTTGTTGTTGTTGTTGTTGTTGTTGTTGTTATTATTATTATTATTATTATTATTATTATTATTATTATTATTATTATAGTTGTTGCTGTTGCTGTTGTTACCTTACCTTTTGCCCAAGAGCTCCAGGTGGGCCTGGGGCCCCTCTTTCTCCCTGGGATCCTGGTGTACCGGGATTACCCCGAATTCCCTGGACACCTTGTGCTCCAGCAGGCCCTGGTGACCCAGGTTCACCCTGGTGGAAAGGAACCAGAAAGATCAATCCTACGGTGAACAAGGTACTGTGGGATAAAGGTCCATCCTACAGTGTTCGCTATTTTCCAACAGAAGAGACGCTTTGTAGTTCAGGGTTGAATATGTTTATGCAGTGTATATTGGAGGTGGCGACCTTTTGAGAGCGGAATGCATCGGAATCTCATTTTAATGTACGCTGATTAGAGTACATTCAAAGTGACAATAAAGTTATTCTATTCTACTCTATTCCCTATTTTCTATTCTATTCTATTCTATTCTATTCTATTCTATTCTATTCTATTCTATTCTATTCTATTCTATTCTATTCTATTCTATTCCATTCCATTCCATTCCATTCCATTCCATTCCATTCTCTATTCTATTCTATTCTATTCTATTCTATTCTATTCTATTCTATTCTATTCCATTCCATTCCATTCCATTCCATTCCATTCCATTCCATTCTCTATTCTGTTCTGTTCTGTTCTGTTCTGTTCTGTTCTGTTCTGTTCTATTCTATTCTATTCTATTCTATTCTATTCCATTCCATTCCATTCTCTATTCTATTCTATTCTATTCTATTCTATTCTATTCTATTCTATTCTATTCTATTCTATTCTATTCTATTCTATTCTATTCCATTCCATTCCATTCCATTCCATTCCATTCTCTATTCTATTCTATTCTATTCTATTCTATTCTATTCTATTCTATTCTATTCTATTCCATTCCATTCCATTCCATTCCATTCCATTCCATTCCATTCTCTATTCTGTTCTGTTCTGTTCTGTTCTGTTCTGTTCTATTCTATTCTATTCTATTCTATTCTATTCTATTCTATTCTATTCTATTCTATTCTATTCTATTCTATTCTATTCCATTCCATTCTCTATTCCATTCTATTCTATTCTATTCTATTCTATTCTATTCTATTCTATTCTATTCTATTCTATTCTATTCTATTCTATTCTATTCCATTCCATTCCATTCCATTCTCTATTCCATTCTATTCTATTCTATTCTATTCTATTCTATTCTATTCTATTCTATTCTATTCTATTCTATTCTATTCTATTCTATTCCATTCCATTCCATTCCATTCCATTCCATTCCATTCCATTCTCTATTCTATTCTATTCTATTCTATTCTATTCTATTCTATTCTATTCTATTCCATTCCATTCCATTCCATTCCATTCCATTCTCTATTCCATTCTATTCTATTCTATTCTATTCTATTCTATTCTATTCTATTCTATTCTATTCTATTCTATTCTATTCTATTCTATTCCATTCCATTCCATTCCATTCTCTATTCCATTCTATTCTATTCTATTCTATTCTATTCTATTCTATTCTATTCTATTCTATTCTATTCTATTCTATTCCATTCCATTCCATTCCATTCTCTATTCCATTCTATTCTATTCTATTCTATTCTATTCTATTCTATTCTATTCCATTCCATTCCATTCCATTCTCTATTCTATTCTATTCTATTCTATTCTATTCTATTCTATTCTATTCTATTCTATTCTATTCTATTCCATTCCATTCCATTCCATTCTCTATTCCATTCTATTCTATTCTATTCTATTCTATTCTATTCTATTCTATTCTATTCTATTCTATTCTATTCTATTCTATTCTATTCTATTCTATTCTATTCCATTCCATTCCATTCCATTCCATTCTCTATTCCATTCTATTCTATTCTATTCTATTCTATTCTATTCTATTCTATTCTATTCTATTCTATTCTATTCTATTCTATTCTATTCCATTCCATTCCATTCCATTCCATTCCATTCCATTCTCTATTCCATTCTATTCTATTCTATTCTATTCTATTCTATTCTATTCTATTCTATTCTATTCTATTCTATTCTATTCTATTCTATTCTATTCTATTCTATTCTATTCTATTCCATTCCATTCCATTCCATTCTCTATTCCATTCTATTCTATTCTATTCTATTCTATTCTATTCTATTCTATTCTATTCTATTCTATTCCATTCCATTCCATTCCATTCTCTATTCTATTCTATTCTATTCTATTCTATTCTATTCTATTCTATTCTATTCTATTCTATTCTATTCTATTCTATTCTATTCTATTCCATTCCATTCCATTCCATTCCATTCTCTATTCCATTCTATTCTATTCTATTCTATTCTATTCTATTCTATTCTATTCTATTCTATTCTATTCTATTCTATTCTATTCTATTCTATTCTATTCTATTCTATTCCATTCCATTCCATTCCATTCCATTCCATTCCATTCCATTCTCTATTCCATTCTATTCTATTCTATTCTATTCTATTCTATTCTATTCTATTCTATTCTATTCTATTCTATTCTATTCTATTCTATTCTTTTCCATTCCATTCCATTCCATTCTCTATTCTATTCTATTCTATTCTATTCTATTCTATTCTATTCTATTCCATTCCATTCTCTATTCCATTCTATTCTATTCTATTCTATTCTATTCTATTCTATTCTATTCTATTCTATTCTATTCTATTCTATTCTATTCTATTCCATTCCATTCCATTCTCTATTCCATTCTATTCTATTCTATTCTATTCTATTCTATTCTATTCTATTCTATTCTATTCTATTCTATTCTATTCTATTCTATTCCATTCCATTCCATTCTCTATTCTATTCTCTATTCCATTCTATTCTATTCTATTCTATTCTATTCTATTCTATTCTATTCTATTCTATTCTATTCTATTCTATTCCATTCCATTCCATTCCATTCCATTCCATTCTCTATTCCATTCTATTCTATTCTATTCTATTCTATTCTATTCTATTCTATTCTATTCTATTCTATTCTATTCTATTCTATTCTATTCCATTCCATTCCATTCCATTCCATTCCATTCTCTATTCTATTCTATTCTATTCTATTCTATTCTATTCTATTCTATTCTATTCCATTCCATTCCATTCCATTCTCTATTCTATTCTATTCTATTCTATTCTATTCTATTCTATTCTATTCTATTCTATTCTATTCTATTCTATTCTATTCCATTCCATTCCATTCCATTCCATTCTCTATTCTATTCTATTCTATTCTATTCTATTCTATTCTATTCTATTCCATTCCATTCCATTCTCTATTCCATTCTATTCTATTCTATTCTATTCTATTCTATTCTATTCTATTCTATTCTATTCTATTCTATTCTATTCTATTCCATTCCATTCCATTCCATTCCATTCCATTCCATTCCATTCCATTCCATTCTCTATTCTATTCTATTCTATTCTATTCTATTCTATTCTATTCTATTCTATTCTATTCTATTCTATTCTATTCTATTCTATTCTATTCTATTCTATTCCATTCCATTCCATTCCATTCCATTCTCTATTCCATTCTATTCTATTCTATTCTATTCTATTCTATTCTATTCTATTCTATTCTATTCTATTCTATTCTATTCTATTCTATTCCATTCCATTCCATTCCATTCTCTATTCCATTCTATTCTATTCTATTCTATTCTATTCTATTCTATTCTATTCTATTCTATTCTATTCCATTCCATTCCATTCCATTCTCTATTCCATTCTATTCTATTCTATTCTATTCTATTCTATTCTATTCTATTCTATTCTATTCTATTCTATTCTATTCTATTCTATTCTATTCTATTCCATTCCATTCCATTCCATTCTCTATTCTATTCTATTCTATTCTATTCTATTCTATTCTTTTCTATTCTATTCTATTCTATTCTATTCCATTCCATTCCATTCCATTCTCTATTCCATTCTATTCTATTCTATTCTATTCTATTCTATTCTATTCTATTCTATTCTATTCTATTCTATTCTATTCTATTCCATTCCATTCCATTCCATTCTCTATTCCATTCTATTCTATTCTATTCTATTCTATTCTATTCTATTCTATTCTATTCTATTCTATTCTATTCTATTCTATTCCATTCCATTCCATTCCATTCCATTCCATTCCATTCCATTCTCTATTCCATTCTATTCCATTCTATTCTATTCTATTCTATTCTATTCTATTCTATTCTATTCTATTCTATTCTATTCTATTCTATTCTATTCTTTTCCATTCCATTCCATTCCATTCTCTATTCTATTCTATTCTATTCTATTCTATTCTATTCTATTCTATTCTATTCTATTCCATTCCATTCTCTATTCCATTCTATTCTATTCTATTCTATTCTATTCTATTCTATTCTATTCTATTCTATTCTATTCTATTCTATTCTATTCTATTCTATTCTATTCCATTCCATTCTCTATTCCATTCTATTCTATTCTATTCTATTCTATTCTATTCTATTCTATTCTATTCTATTCTATTCTATTCTATTCCATTCCATTCCATTCCATTCCATTCCATTCTCTATTCCATTCTATTCTATTCTATTCTATTCTATTCTATTCTATTCTATTCTATTCTATTCTATTCTATTCTATTCTATTCTATTCTATTCTATTCTATTCTATTCTTTTCCATTCCATTCCATTCCATTCCATTCCATTCCATTCCATTCCATTCCATTCTCTATTCTATTCTATTCTATTCTATTCTATTCTATTCTATTCTATTCTATTCTATTCCATTCCATTCCATTCCATTCTCTATTCTATTCTATTCTATTCTATTCTATTCTATTCTATTCTATTCTATTCTATTCTATTCCATTCCATTCCATTCCATTCCATTCCATTCTCTATTCTATTCTATTCTATTCTATTCTATTCTATTCTATTCTATTCTATTCTATTCTATTCCATTCCATTCCATTCCATTCCATTCCATTCTCTATTCCATTCCATTCCATTCCATTCTATTCTATTCTATTCTATTCTATTCTATTCTATTCTATTCTATTCTATTCTATTCTATTCTATTCTATTCTATTCCATTCTCTATTCTATTCTATTCTATTCTATTCTATTCTATTCCATTCTCTATTCCATTCTATTCCATTCTATTCCATTCCATTCCATTCCATTCCATTCCATTCCATTCCATTCCATTCCATTCTATTCTATTCTATTCTATTCTATTCTATTCTATTCTATTCTATTCTATTCTATTCTATTCTATTCTATTCCATTCTATTCTATTCTATTCTATTCCATTCCATTCCATTCTCTATTCTATTCTATTCTATTCTATTCTATTCTATTCTATTCTATTCTATTCCATTCCATTCCATTCCATTCCATTCCATTCCATTCTCTATTCCATTCCATTCCATTCCATTCTCTATTCTATTCCATTCTCTATTCTATTCTATTCTATTCTATTCTATTCTATTCTATTCTATTCTATTCTATTCTATTCTATTCTATTCTATTCTATTCTATTCTATGCTATTCCATTCCATTCCATTCCATTCCATTCTCTATTCTATTCTATTCTATTCTATTCTATTCTATTCTATTCTATTCTATTCTATTCTATTCCATTCCATTCCATTCCATTCCATTCCATTCTCTATTCTATTCTATTCTATTCTATTCTATTCTATTCTATTCTATTCTATTCTATTCCGTATTTTCTTTTCTATTCTATTCTATCACCATGGTTTTTAATTTGGTTTTTATTGTGTTAAATTGTCCCGTATTTCTTACATTCATTGTTTAATTCTTTTTTTAACTTTTGTATTTTATGTCTCTTAATTTTTATTATTGTGAGCCACCCTGAGTCCTTAGGGAGAAGGGCGGCATATAAATTTAATAAATCCTAATCCTAATCCTAATTTCCTATTCTATTCTATTCTATTCTATTCTATTCTATTCTATTCTATTCTATTCTATTCTATTCTATTCCATTCCATTCCATTCCATTCCATTCCATTCCTTTCCTTTCCATTCCATTCCATTCTATTCTATTCTATTCTATTCTATTCTATTCTATTCTATTCTATTCTATTCTATTCTATTCTATTCTATTCTATTCTATTGTAACACTGGGGTCCTTGGTGCTCTGCGAGGTTGGTGGTTTTTTTGCTGATCTGCTTAGCACCCACAATTCATCTCTCTTTCTTACTGAAATTTATTCACTTGCTGGCTCTGAACATCTGTATGGAGTTATTTAGGTCAGGAATATTTTTGATTTTAGAGATTAGACTCAATAACCTAATTTAACCTTTAATGAATGAATGAATGAGCACATGCACATAAACATCCCCCCACTCACACACACACACACACACACACACACCATGTGTATATGTATACGTGTGTATAACATACAGATCTTTAACATAAGCATAATATTGTTCCGATATCCATCAACAAAATTTTTTAGCTTAGTCCCATTGAAAATGCCTGGATGCGTTTTAATCTTGATCTATTCTATGGCATGAGACGTGAATACTTAAGGCCAATTCTAATTTGTTCCGAGATAGTCATGAATAGCACAATTGTGCAAATTGTGGATCAAAGAGCACTCCCACGCGGCAATTCTTACTTTCGGGCTTCGAAATGACAATTGGACAGGATTGGCTTTCCGCCCTTGAATTTTTTTTTTTTTTTAACAGATGCAGAATATTGTCAAAAAAAAAAAAAGTCCCAAAGGGTAGTGCCTGTCGTACAGTTGAAACCCCTCCCCCTTTTTAACAAGCTATGACTGCTACCCTGGTTGTTTTGACCCCCCTTCTGGGGTGACCCTGAAAGTCTGAGTTAGGTCCCCAGTCTCCATCGCGAAAAACACAAGCTTTTTGCTGCACCAACCTTACGTCCAGGAGGGCCAGCTTGTCCAATAGGACCCCGGAAGCCAATTCCTGGCTCTCCCTTGAAAGTAGACGAGGGGGGGGGAGAAAAAGAGGACACATCAAGTCATTGACAACTGGCACCCCCAAATCTGGGAGAAGGCTAACGTAGGACACAAACCAGGCTGGCAAATTGAATATTTCTCTTAAATCAGCCACTTGCAACAAACAGGGCTGCCTGGCTCACACCCAGAGTGGATCCCTCCTTTCAACCCCCCCCCCTTTTACCTTTTGACCAACTTCCCCGTCGTTGCCCTTGCTTCCCTGGAAGACACAAAAGTCAAAGGTAAACGTCTCTAGTCCTCAGGGTGACGCACATTTGTTTTTGACCCGCGGTAGAGTACGTATGGCTCTGGATTAGACGCAAACGGTGAATAGCAAGCGGCCCCAGGGTGTGTGCGTCTGTGTGTGTGTGTTCCAAGAAAGGAGAGAGTACAATTTGTACGCAGCTCTTTACCTTCCAAGAGTAACTGTTTTGTAATGAGTTTAAACAATTTGGGGGGGGGAGTTGGTTGTTGTTGGGTTTTTTTGGAAGTGTTTTGTTTTGTTTTAAACTTATCACACTGCTCAGAATCACAGATGATAGATGGGAGGTTATATTAAATTACCAAATAAATAAATAAATTAGCTGGATTATATGTATTTGTATGTGTATGTGTATGCGCATCTCTCTCTCTCTCTCTCTCTCTCTCTCTCTCTTATCTATCTATCTATCATCCATCTACATCTCTATCTATCTATCTATCTATCTATCTATCTATCTATCTATCTATCTATCTATCTATCTATCTATCTATCTATTATCCATCTATATCTATCTATCTATCTATCTATCTATCTATCTATCTATCTATCTATCTACCTATCTATCTCTATCTCTATCTCTATTTCTATATATTGATAGATCAATAGATAGATAGATAGATAGATAGATAGATAGATAGATAGATAGATATAGATAGATATAGATAGGTAGATATAAATTGAATTCAGGAGGAGTTGAACTTGAACTGTTTGTGGGAACGTAACTACTCTAGACTAATGACTCATTTAATTCCACCACTCCAACTTTCCCTGCTCTTCTCCTACAAATTGCCACACAATTCCTCCTTTTGATGCTTACCTTCACAGCTGCTTCTCCTGCATCTCCTGGGTCTCCCTGAAAGAAGAAACAAAGGCTGAATCTATTCTACCTGGCTGACAATTCAACTTTATAACACACATTTGACCATCTTCCCGGACTTTCCTCTTTGGACCTTCAGATATAAAGGCAGTTTGTTTAGCGACTGAAGTTACAACCTCATTGAAAAAAGTGACTTAGGACCGTTTTTCACACGTGCCACCGTTACCGTGTCCCCACGATCATGTGATCAAAATTCAGACACTTGGCAACTGGCTCCTCTTTATGACCTTTGCTGTGTCCCAAGGTTAGGCGATCCCCTGTTACGACCCTCTGATAAGCAAAGTCAATGGGGAAGCACGGTTCACTTAACAACCGGGTTCCTAATTTACCAGCTACAGTGATTCACTTAACAACCGTAGCAAGAAAGGTGGTAAAATGGGACAAAGGTCACTGAGCAAAAGTCTCACTTCAGCACAAAAATGCTGAGCTCAATTGTAGCCATAAGTCGAGGACTCCCTGTACTTCTTCTCGTGCATTAGTTGTGGATGCACAACTCTCGTTGTTCTTAAGAAGAGATTGAACAAGCGTTTGTCCAGAACGGTATAGTTCCCTGGTGGTGAACTTATGGCACGTGTGCCACAAGTGGCACGCAGAGCCCTCTCTGTGGGCACGCGTGCCGTCGCCCCAGTCCCAGGCCTTCAGCTGGGTTTTATAAAACCTTTTCGCTTTAGGCCTCCGCCGCCACGTGCAAAAAAGAAAAGTTTCAATCAATCAATTTCAACTTCTCGCGGGGAAAAAAAAATCTCACATAGTTGGAATTGATTGATTGAACTTTTTAGTCCCACCCAGTCTGCCGTTACCACCGCAGCCATGCCACATCCACCCAATGGGCCACGCCCACCCGGCACCCGACGATACATAAGTGGGTTTTGGGTTGCAGTTTGGGCACTCGGTCTCTAGAAGGTTCGCCATCACTGGTGTAGTATCTCCTGCTTGAGCAGAGGGCTGGTCTAGAAGACCTCCAGGGGCCCTTCCAACTGTGTCATTTTGTTAAGAGTAGAACAGAATGCTGTTGGAAACGAACCTTTTCGCCTTTGATCCCTTTGTTTCCAGGAAAGCCCTTTTCTCCCTGTAATGGATCAAAAAAAAACCAACAACCATATCAGAGCATGCCTAGTCTTATTGCGCTGAGATAACCCAGGAGTAAATACAGTAAACAGTGGTCTATATTAAATGGTGGTTTATCTTACACTATCTACAATATACACCCGGGACAATATACATACACATGGTAATACCGCAAAGTCCAACACACAGCAGTTACAGCAGGAGACGGAAGAGAGAAAGAAACTCCAGCAAAGGCTTCCCTTTTATACTCAGGCTCTTAAAGGGATACAGACCCTGCTTGCTCTTAAAGAGACACAGACCCTGCTGAGTCATTCCTATCATGGCATCATCCACCTTATATTACTTTACATCATTACATAAGCTGTTTAGCTATTAAATCATTACCTTGACAAACCACAACATGATTTGTAAGATGATACCCCACACTCTATACTCAGCCACAGGTTAAGCCCAAAGGGATGCATTCACACAACCCGTGAAGCCCAAAAGACACAGTAAAGGCAGAACTAAGCTTATGGTGTTGTCAAAATAAAGCCACAAGGTCTCTCGCTGACCCATGGACCCTGAAGACATCCTCAAAATCCTTCCATTTATTGGTAGGACCTGTCCAGAGACCACTTGGTCAAAGGTGCCACTAGGTCAGTCCTTCTGAACATGAGGAACAGGTCAAGTATGGAACTCAGGTTTCAGGAGGGTAACCTAGATAAGCTCTTTGCCTTGACCCAGTGGTGTCTTTGGTCAACAAAGTCAAGATGGCGATCATGATGGCATGAATGAAGCTCCTTCTGGTTGAGAATAGAATAGAATAGAATAGAATAGAATAGAATAGAATAGAATAGAATAGAATAGAATAGAATAGAATAGAATAGAATAGAATAGAATAGAAAATATGGAATGGAATGGAATGGAATAGAATAGAATAGAATATGGGGTATAGAATAGAATAGAAAATATGGAATAGAATAGAATAGAATAGAATAGAATAGAATAGAATAGAATAGAATAGAATAGAATAGAATAGAATAGAATAGAAAATATGGAATAGAATGGAATAGAATAGAATAGAATAGAATAGAATAGAATAGAATAGAATAGAATAGAATAGAATAGAATAGAATAGAATAGAATAGAACAGAACAGAACAGAATAGAATAGAATAGTTCGAAGGGACCTTGGAGGTCATCTAGTCCAACCCCCTGCTCAGGCAGGAAACCCTATATCATTTCAGACAAATGGTTGTCCAGTCTCTTCTTAAAAACTTCCAGTGTGGGAGCATTCACAGCTTCTGGGGGCAGGTTGTTCCATTGCTGAATTGTTTTAAAAAATTTTAAGTTCAACCATCTTGACTTTGTTGAGCCCACCCTTCAGATAGCATTTCCAAGAAGGAAAAGAATGCAAGGTTAGTTCTGGCCAGCTTTGTAGAGGCATCAAAGTTTGGCCAAAGCCCTCAGAAGGAAGCGCGGATTGATTTTTTTCCCCACTCCCTGAAGTCTCCTGCTCAAGAACGCAAGGGTTGTGTAATGGGACAAGCACACCGACCTTCTGACTTTGGAGGCATGCAAAATCGAGACCCACTGAGGCCGGTTCTTCTTCCTTCTAAAAGACAGAAATCGTTGCTTGTGGTTATTTTAGGAATATTCTATATCCCCCTGTTTTACCTCAGACCGCTTTACTGCACGAAGCCAGGGGGAAAATTCAGAAATCTGGATGGGTTCCTACCACACGCTAAGCCCAGCCTGAAGACACAATTCTCGGGGGTGTCAAACATGGACTGCCCAGGCAAATGGGCAATGGTGATGTAACGTGAGAATCAACAGAAGAGAATCTTTATATCTCAGGGTTGAACTCTCCGAGCGTGGTGGTTTCCTTGCAGACATTTTATTACCCAACCAGGTAACATGAGCAGTGCTAGAAGGGAGGTGGGTTTGAAGAGGGGAATAGAATAGAGCTGGAAGGGATCTTGGAGGTCTTCTAGTCCAGGAGGAGGAGGAGGAGGAGGAGGAGGAGGAGGAGGAGGAGGAGGAGGAGGAGGAGGAGGAGGAGGAGGAGGAGGAGGAGGAGGAGGAGGAGGAGGAGAACAACGACAATGGGGTCCTTAACGCTCTGTGAATGTGGTTGTTTTCTTGCAGATGTTTCATGGACCAAACTAGGTAACATCATTAGAAGGAAGTGGGGTTTGCAGAGAGGAGAATATGACAAAGGAAGTGGGGTTGTGGAGTGGAGGAGGAGGAGGAGGAGGAGGAGGAGGAGGAGGAGGACTACTGTGGGGTCTTTATTGCTCTCTGAGCTTGCTTGTTTTCTGGCAGACATTTCATGACCCAACTAGGTAACATCAGTGCTAGAAGGGAGAGGAATTTGCGAGGAGGAGGAGGAGGACTGTGGGGGTCCTTGGTGGTCTCTGAGCTTGGCTGTTTTCTTGCAGACGTTTCATGACCCAATTAGGTAACATCATCAGCGCTCAAAGGAGCTTGTATCTAAATGGAGGGCAAACCCCACACCCTCCTAGCACTGATGATATTCCCTAGTTGGGTCATGAAACGTCTGCAAGGGAACCACCCAGCTTAGATAGCACCAAGGATCCTTCAGAGTGACATCTTGGATTAGTGGAGTTCTTGGTGCTCTCCTAGCTTGTTTGTTTTCTTGCAGACATTTCATGACCCAACTAGGTAATGTCATCAGTGCTGGAAGGCAGTGGGGTTTGAAGAGAGGAGGAGGAGGAGGAGGAGGAGGAGGAGGAGGAGGAGGAGGAGGAGGAGGAGGAGGAGGAGGAGGACTGTGGAGTTCTTGGTGCTCTCCTAGCTTGTCTGTTTTCTTGCAGACGTTTCATGACCATTGATCCTGACGCCATCCCTCATTGAGAACTTGACACATTACCAGCCCTGCAAATGTTCGGGCTTAATGAAAGATGGTTTTCACTGTTGAAAAGAGCACTTGGGCAAAAAAAGCAGAGAGAAGACATCGCTCAGCTAGGGGAAACAGTAGTGGCTCTCCCTTCATATTTTTTTTCCTTTTCTTTATCTCAGCATAAGAAAACGGGAAGCCAAGAATTCAGGACTTCGATCGTGCTCTGTGCCGTTGCCTTAGTTTACACTCCGAAGGGAACGCTGATTTTTTCCCCCCATTTCTCCTAAAAATTACCTTAATCCTCTTTGCTCCTTGAGGTCCAGGATAAGGCTGAAAGAAAAATGAATAAATGAACCAGCGAGTCAGCGACTAAATAGATAATGAATATCTGTAGGAGGAAAAATGTATTACGTAGGCACCAGATTCCACAGCATCTTGGTTGTTAGCTTGGTTGAGGGGTCACCAAACTTGGCAACTTTAAGCCTCGGGGACTTTAAGCTTCCTGGCTGAGGAATTCTGGGAGTTGAAGTCCCCGAGGCTTAAAGTTGCCAAAACCCCTGTAATAAAGTGTTACAAACTGATTTAAAACAAAAAAAAAAAGATTTAAGATGGTATTGCTGCATATGCTTATTTTGGTGTCTCCGTTTTGCTTCACACTCGTCCTGTTTCCTTCAGTGGCTATTTGCTGGCGTAAAGTAGGGCTTTTCAACCTTTTCACCCATTCTACCGCTTTTAGGAGATGGCGACATCCGAGTACCACCAGTTGCCTAGCAAGGGGACAAAAAACTTGATGACCAAAAAAAAAAAGGGAAAAAAGTGATGAAGCGCAGGTAGTCCTCGACTTACAACAGTTCGCTTAGCGACTGTTCCAAGTTACAATGGCCCTGAAAAAAAGTGCCTCCCCCAGCAAGCCACAACCAAGCAAAACGCCTGCCTGCCCGCCCGGCGGCGCTCTTCCTCCTGTCCGAGGTTTTCATTGTTGTGAGCATTTCGGTTGAGGATTGGCAGCTGGAGATGGGGTGGGGTTTGGTTTTTATTCCCCCCCCCCTCTGCTGGGTGGTTGCAGCAGGTTTTGGTCACTTCACATGACACTGTGACCGTCATAAACATGAATCAGTTGCCAAGCATCTGAATGTAAATCACAAGAGCCTGGAGATGCTGCAACATTCCAGCTGATTGGTGCTTCTTCTGGGCTCAGAAGTTCCAGGATCAGCGCTGAGCTCCAACTGGATCCTGGCGCCGATCCTGGCGCTTCCGCTGAGCCCTGACAGCCCTGCAGCTCCAGCCGTCTCTCGCTCAGGCTTGCGCGGTACTGCCACCGGTTCAGCTCATTCCCCTCCCCCGCTACCACTTTTCTAGGATGGTCGCGTACCACCTGCCAGGTGCCAATGTACCACAGGTGGTACCCGTACCACTGGTTGAAAAGCCCTGGCTTAAAGGCCATAATATTTTTTTTTAAAAAAAAATGAAAATGAGGCAGGTGGATGCTCTGCCCCCCTCTTTAAGCTCCAGGGAAATAGACAGTCCTGCCTGATACTCACCCCGTAACTCCACCAGCGTCCCGCTGAGGGTCCCCCAACATTAAGCTCCCCAGGAGAACGGACCTGTGGCAGGAAGCACAAGGAGAACACACAGAGTTGTCGAAAAGCGAATTTAGGATTTCTGGAGTGGGAAGAGGAAGAGGAGGAGGAAAATTCTTGCAATCGGGGGCCGTTTCTCCCCCTAGCTCTGAGGATGCTTCGTCCTTTGATACCAGCTTCCAATTTCCTGCTGGCGTGAAGAGGCTCACCTCAATTTAAATGCTTTTGCACTCAACCGCAGTTGAAGAGGCCTGCTGCAACCGACAATAAAGTTGGCGGAGGAGGTAGAGGTTGTGTATATCACAAACCACTCTCGTCTCTCTCTCCCCATTTCCTGTTCAGATGGGCGGTTTTAACCAGAGGGGTGTGCCGTATACACAAAATGTTAGATTCTAAATGAAGATTTGTGGCTGGAAGTGGGGTGGGGGTGGGGAGGGGGAGAGACTTGGTTTGAACACAAATCAAATAGAAGAGGATATCTGTGGCTCAGGGTTGAACTGGGGAGGTCCGTGGGGCTGTCTGAGCTGGGTGGTTTTCCTGCAGACGTCTCATGACCCAACTAGGGAGCATCATCAGTTCCAGAAGGGAGGGGGATTTGCAAGGAGGAGGAGGGCAACTGTGGGGTCCTCGGTGCTCTCTGAGCTGGGTGGTTTTCTTGCAGACGTTTCACGACCCAACTAGATAACATAATCAATGCTTAGAAGGAGGGAAAGGAGGAGGAGGAGGAGGAGGACTGTGGGATCCTTGGTGCTTTCTGAGCTTGGTGGTTTCCTTGCAGATATTTCATGACCAAACTAGGTAACATCATCAGTGTTAGGAGGGAGTGGAAAGGAAGAGGAGGAGAAGGAGAAGGAGAAGGAGAAGGAGAAGGAGAAGGAGAAGGAGAAGGAAGGAAGGAAGGAAGGAAGGAAGGAAGGAAGGAAGGAAGGAAGGAAGGAAGGGGAAGGAAGGAAGGAGGAGGAGGAGGACTGTGGGGTCCTCTGTACTCTCTGAGCTTTGTGGTTTTCTTGTGGATGTTTCATGACCCAACTAGATTACATCATCAGTGTTAAAAGGGAGTGGAAAGGAGGAGAAGGAGAAGGAATGGGGAAGAAGAAGGAAGGAAGGAAGGAAGGAAGGAAGGAAGGAAGGAAGGAAGGAAGGAAGGAAGGAAGGAAGGAAGGAAGGAGAGGAAGAGAAAGAGAAAGAGAAAGAGAAAGAGAAAGAAGAGAAGAGAAAGAGAAAGAGAAAGAGAAAGAGAAAGAGAAAGAGAAAGAGAAAGAGAAAGAGAAGAACTCTGGAGTTCTTGGTGCTCTCTGAGCTTTACCTAGTTGGGTAATGATGTGGGAAGTCAGCCCCCCCAGAGAAGGAAATATTAAAAGAGCAAAATATTATATTTCCTCAAACCTCCAATCCTTTTGCCGCAGCCTCAAAACACTCCTGTTCCACCAGGCTGACCTGGACTGACAAGCACTTTAATTAATTTATATTTAGAATTTTTAATTTATTTTTAATTTCTTTAATTTTAATTTATTGCACAGATGATTTCAATTTTATTTTTATCTTGATTTCTGTACTTATTATATGTTTTGTTGTTAGCCGCCCTGAGTCCTTCGGGAGATAGGGCGGGATATAAATCCCATCAATAAATAAATAATAAATAAAAGCATGCCCATTTTTTCTTAATAGCTCCAAGTCTCCCTCCCCCAAGCAGAAACCAGCTCTGTAGAAATGCAGATGTGATAATCCATTCAGGAAGGTTGGAGGCCCCCAGCTAGAAGCTTAGGAAGACAAAGACACCTAAAATCTACATACCCCACCCAAACTCTAAGACAGGACATAATAAGATTAACCCACAGATGCCAAAGGGGCACACTCAGACTCAGGTCAGAATACATGACACAGGAAATAGCCTCAAACAGGAACAGGAAACAATTCCAAACAAAAGGCTCCAGAGGGTATAAAAACCCACTCCCTACATGTGCTCAGCCCTTTTTCCTCTCTTTTTTTACTTCCACAGCCATCTTCCTGTCTGGCTCTCCTCTTCGATAAACTACAACCTTCTTCCTAAAGCGGTCGCCATGTTTATTCCCAGCTTGGATGGAACCACGATGAAGACTTTTCCTTCAACAGTGAAATGTCTGCCAGTAAACAATCAAGGTCAGAGAGGAGCTCATAAGACACGGTCAGAGGGAGGAGAAATATGGATGGATCAGTAACTGGAACCAAGTATTAATCTGCCAAAGAGGGCAGGCTCTGAAAAGTGGAGGGCACAGGAGGTCCAAGGAAACCCTGAGATAGCATGAGGAGGACTGCAGCCCAATCACCTGAAACGGGCCCATTTGGTGAAATGACGAAACGAGGAGCAATTTGTGCTGGCTGCAAAAAAAAATGAAATTTATCTTCCCCGTCTTTTGGGAGCCCAGAGGGACAATTTTGGTTTGTAGCCCTGTGAATCAGAAACTACCTAATGACTCTCTTCCAAGAAAGACGGGTCATTAGGGAATGACAGTATTGATTGATTGGCCATCAAATCCTGGTTCTTTGGCCTTCTGATCATGTACGCCTTCAACTCTAATGTAGACTCGACTCTCCTCTCCTATTTTTTTTCCTCTCCCAAGTCTCCTCTCCTGTTCTTCTCCTCCCCTCCCCTCTCCTGTTACTTTCCTCTCCTTCTTACTCTTCTCTGTCCTGTTCTTTTCCCCTCCCATCCTCCCCTCCCCTCCTCTCCCAACTCTCCTTTCCTCTCCCTTCCTCTCCTCCTCTTCTCCTCTCCTCTCCTCCCCTCCCCTCCTCTCCTGTTACTTTCCTCTCCTCCTTACTCTTCTGTCTCTCCTGTTCTTTTCCTCTCCCCTCCTCCCCCTCCCCTCCCCTCCTCTCCCAACTCTCCTCTTCTCTCCTGTTCCTCCCCTCCCCTCACCTGTTACTGTCCTCTCTCTTCTCTCTCCCCTCTTTTCCTCTCCTATTTACTCCTCTCCTCTTCTTTTCCTCTCCCCTCCTCCCCCTCTCCTCTCTCTTCTCCTCTCCTCCCCTCCCCTCCCCTCCTGTTACTTTCCTCTCCGCCTTACTCTTCTCTCTCCTGTTCTTTTCCTCTCCTCTCTCCTCCTCTCCTCTCCCAACTCCCCTCTCCTGTTCTTCTCCTCCCCTCTCCTGTTACTTTCCTCTCCTCCTTACTCTTCTGTCTCTCCTGTTCTTTTCCTCTCCCCTCCTCCCCCTCCCCTCCCCTCCTCTCCCAACTCTCCTCTTCTCTCCTGTTCCTCCCCTCCCCTCACCTGTTACTGTCCTCTCTCTTCTCTCTCCCCTCTTTTCCTCTCCTATTTACTCCTCTCCTCTTCTTTTCCTCTCCCCTCCTCCCCCTCTCCTCTCTCTTCTCCTCTCCTCCCCTCCCCTCCCCTCCTGTTACTTTCCTCTCCGCCTTACTCTTCTCTCTCCTGTTCTTTTCCTCTCCTCTCTCCTCCTCTCCTCTCCCAACTCCCCTCTCCTGTTCTTCTCCTCCCCTCTCCTGTTACTTTCCTCTCCTCCTTACTCTTCTGTCTCTCCTGTTCTTTTCCTCTCCCCTCCTCCTCCTCCCCTCCCCTCCTCTCCCAACTCTCCTCTCCCTTCCTCTCCTCCTGCTCTTCTCCTCTCCTCTTTTTCCCCTCTCCCAACTCTCGTCTCCTCTCTCCCCTCTCCTCTCCTTACTCTTCTCTCTCTCCTGTTCTTTTCCTCTCCCAACTCTCCTCTCCTCTCCTGTTCTTCTGCTCTCCTCTCCTGTTACTGTCCTCTCTCTTCTCTCCCCTCTTTTCCTCTCCTCTTTACTCCTCTCTCTCCTCTTCTTTTCCTCTCCCCTCCTCCCCCTCTCCTCTCTCCTCTCCTCCTGCTCTTCTCCTCTCCTCCCCTCCCCTCCCCTCCTCTCCTGTTACTTTCCTCTCCGCCTTACTCTTCTCTCTCCTGTTCTTTTCCTCTCCCCTCCTCCCCCTCCCCTGTCCTCCTCTCCTTTCCCAACTCTCCTCTCCTCTCCCTTCCTCTCCTCCTGCTCTTCTCCTCTCCTTTTTTTCCTCTCCCAAATCTCCTCTCCTCTCTCCCCTCTCCTCTCCTTACTCTTCTCTCTCTCCTGTTCTTTTCCTCTCCCCTCCTCCCCCTCCCCTCCCCTCCTCTCCCAACTCTCCTCTCCCTTCCTCTCCTCCTGCTCTTCTCCTCTGCTCTCCTCCCCTCATCTCCTCTCCTACTTTCCTCTCCTCCTTACTCTTCTCTCTCTCCTGTTCTTTTCCTCTCCCAACTCTCCTCTCCTGTTCCTCCCCTCCCCTCACCTGTTACTGTCCTCTCTCTTCTCTCCCCTCTTTTCCTCTCCTCTTTACTCCTCTCTCTCCTCTTCTTTTCCTCTCCCCTCCTCCCCCTCTCCTCTCCTCTCCTCCTGCTCTTCTCCTCTGCTCCCCTCCCCTCCTGTTACTTTCCTCTCCGCCTTACTCTTCTCTCTCCTGTTCTTTTCCTCTCCCCTCCTCCCCCTCCCCTCTCCTCCTCTCCTTTCCCAACTCTCCTCTCCTCTCCCTTCCTCTCCTCCTGCTCTTCTCCTCTCCTCTTTTTTTCCTCTCCCAACTCTCCTCTCCGCTCTCCCCTCTCCTCTCCTTACTCTTCTCTCTCCTGTTCTTTTCCTCTCCCAACTCTCCTCTCCTCTCCTCTCGTTCTTCTCCTCCCCTCTCCTGCTCCTCTCCTCCCCTCCTCTCCTCTCTCCCCTCTCCTCTCCTTACTCTTCTCTCTCTCCTGTTCTTTTCCTCTCCCCTCCTCCCCCTCCCCTCTCCCCCTCTCCTTTCCCAACTCTCCTCTCCTCTCCTCCTGTTCTTCTCCTCTCCTCTTTTTCCCCCTCTCCCAACTCTCCTCTCCTCTCCTCTCCTCTCTCCCCTCTCCTCTCCTTACTCTTTTCTCTCTCCTGTTCTTTTCCCCTCCCCTCCCCTCCCCTTCTGCCCTGCCCTCCTCTTGCCTGTCCATTTTAATCCATTATAACTTTAGCATTTCAATCATCTAGATTTATTATTGTGGGGGGAAAAGAACAATTGGAAGAAAGACAAAAAAAAAACACCCCTCTTCTCTTTAGTTCACAACATTCTGTAAAATAATTGGCCTATCTATAAAATTTCCTGTAATGGAAGTAATGAAGGCAAATTCCTCCCCCAAATCTTTTAAGCAGCACTTTCCCCCGATATTCTTTGCCGTGTACATTTAAGGAGTTTTCTCCCTTAAGGAGGCATTTAAAAATAAACTTCTTTTCGTGATCTTTCCCACCACCACCACCACCCAGATTTGAAATGAGAAAAGAACAAAGCGAAGCTCCTAGTTTACCCATTGTGCTAGATTGCAGGGATTAAAACTGAATTTCCTCTCAATACAGGTAGTCCTCGACTTACGACAGTTCCTTTAGCGACGGCTCAAAGTTCCAACGCCTCTGGAAAAAAGGGAGTTATGGCTGTTTTTCCACACTGACGACCGTTGCGGCGTGCGCCCCCCCCCCCGGGTCACGTAATCAAAATTCAGAGGCTTGGCACCTGACTCGTGTTTATGACGGTTGCAGCGTCCCGGGGTCACGTGATTGCCCTCTTGCGACCTTCTGACAAGCAAAGTCGATTGGGGAAGCCCGGATTCGTTTAACAACCGTTCGTTGCTAAGTTAACAAATGCAGCGATCCACTTAACAAGTGCGGCAGGAAAGGGGGCAAACTTTGCTTAGCAAATGTTTTGCTGAGCGACGGAAAAGTCGGGCACGACTCTGGTCCTAAGGACTGCTTTTTCTTGCTGGAGAAATTAACCGCCTTGAAGGTGCTGGTTGGAAAAAAGCTGACCGGCACAAATTGTTCTAGGAATCAATACCAGCAAAGGTCTTGCTGGGGTTATTTTACAGCCCATGGGTTTAATTTAAAATGGTGGTTTAATTACTGAAAGATACTTGATCTTAATCTCCCATTTAGCAAGCACTGGCCCCCCCCTGGCACCAATAGCAATTTAAGATCCTCCAAAATTAGGATGAACAAAGGACCTCGCGGGTGGAAAGGCAGCCTTTCAGGACCCATTTTGGATTGGTAATTATTCCTTGATATTGAATTTGGAAAATGGAGAAAGACCCACACAGGCCTGTTTGAAAAAAGATATTAAATCTGGGCCTTCAATTCTCCCAGTCTTCTCTTCAGACACTGAATAAGATATCTGAAGAGCTAGTGGAAAACCCCACGAAATAATTTTGGAACTGGAGAAATAACAACAACGACAACAACAATAACCCGTGGCTGGGCCTGGATGGCTATCAGGTGTGGTCCCTATGGTTATGGGATTACCCTATGGTTATGGGATTATCCATATAATAATAATTGAATTGAATTGAATTTATTAAATTAACGATGATGATCATCATCATCATCATCGTCATCATCATCACCATCAAAGAGCCTTGGTGGAGCAGTGGGCTGATGCCCCCTTAAGTAACACCAGCTGCCTGCAATTAGTGCAGGTTCGAGTCCCACCAGGCTCAAGGTTGACTCAGCCTTCCATCCTTCCGAGGTAGGTAAAATGAGGACCCAGATTGTTGGGGGCAATTAAGCTGACTTTGTAATAATGCCGCTTGGGGGTGTGTGTGAAAGCCCTAATAAGCAGGCATATACATAGAATGAAGGCTACTGCTAAGCTTGTAAGCCGCCCTGAGTCTTCAGAGAAGGGCGGGATATAAATGGAATTTTTTTTAAAAAAATGATAATGATAAAGTTGGAAGGGACCTTGGAGGTCATCTAGTCCAACCCCCTGCTCAGGCAGGAAATCCTGTCTTTTCAATTCAGTCACGAAAGAGAAGAAGAAATCAAAAGAGATCAGAGGGAGCCAAAAATCCAGAACTAATATCCATACAGGCCGTCCGTGACTTACGATCGGTCCTCACACTTACCACCACCCTTCGTTTCCTCACGATCACATGATCCAAATTTGGGCGCTGGGGAGCTGGGTGTATACAGGTAGTCCTCGACTTGCGACCAGAATTGAGCCAAACATTTCTGTTGTTAAGGGAGACATTGGCGAAGTGCATTTTGGCCCATTTTACGACTTTTCTCGCCACAGTGGATCCGGTTTCCGCGTGGATTTTCCCCGTCAGAAGGCCGCCAAATGGGGATCACATGACACACACACACACACACACACCGAGGAGACAGCAACGATCATAAGTACGAGTCAGTTGCCAAGCGTCTGAATTTTTGTTCACGTGATCCGCGGGGAAGGCCGGAAAAATTGTGAAAAAGGGTCATAGGTCACTTTTTCCAGGGCCGTTGTAACTTTGAACGGTCAGTAAACAAACTGTTGTAAGTCGAGGACTCTCTGTATTGACGAAGGTTGCAGCAAAAGGTGGTCGCGTGGTCCCCAGGAAGCTGCTTATGACCCACCTCTTAAATTTGTCAAGGTTGAGAAACGTGGCCCTAATCCATTTTTGATCGGGTTTGATTTGCACCTTCTCTTTTGTTCTCTGCAGAGGATAGGACCGGATAAATGTTCCAGAAGTGTTCAAGAAGGATGCTCACCATCTTGCACAGAAGTGCAGACAGCACGTTGGTCTAAGGCGCTAGGTTAGAGAGCAGGAGGCGGTGAGTTCTAGTCACGCCTTAGGCATGATAGCCAGCTGGGTGACTTTGGGCCAATCACCAGGAGAGGGTGAGTTCTAGTCACGCCTTAGGCACGAAAGCCGGCTGGGTGACTTTGGGCCAATCACCAGGTTACTGTGAGTTCTAGTTCCTCCTTAGGCAGGAAAGTCGGCTGAGTGACTTTGGGCTAATCAACAGGAGACAGTGAGTTCTAGTCCTGCCTTAACCATGAAAGCCAGCTGAATGACTTTGGGCTAATCACCAGGTTACTGTGAGTTCTAGTCCCGCCTTAGGCACGAAAGTCGGCTGGGTGACATTGGACCAATCACCAGGTTACTGTGAGTTCTAGTCCCGTCTTAACCATGAAAGCCAGCTGGGTGACTTTGGGCCAATCACCAGGAGAGGGTGAGTTCTAGTCATGCCTTAGGCACGAAAGCCGGCTGGGTGACTTTGGGCCAATCACCAGGTTACTGTGAGTTCTAGTTCCGCCTTAGGCAGGAAAGTCGGCTGAGTGACATTGGACCAATCACCAGGTTACTGTGAGTTCTAGTCCCGTCTTAACCATGAAAGCCAGCTTGGTGACTTTGGGCCAATCACCAGGAGAGGGTGAGTTCTAGTCATGCCTTAGGCACGAAAGCCGGCTGGGTGACTTTGGGCCAATCACCAGGTTACTGTGAGTTCTAGTTCCGCCTTAGGCAGGAAAGTCGGCTGAGTGACTTTGGGCTAATCAACAGGAGACAGTGAGTTCTAGTCCTGCCTTAACCATGAAAGCCAGCTGAATGACTTTGGGCTAATCACCAGGTTACTGTGAGTTCTAGTCCCGCCTTAGGCATGAAAGTCGGCTGGGTGACATTGGATCAATCACCAGGTTACTGTGAGTTCTAGTCCCGTCGTAACCATGAAAGCCAGCTGGGTGACTTTGGGCCAGTCACCAGGAGACGGTGAGTTCTAGACCCATTTTATGCATGAGATCCAGCTGGGTGACTTTGGGCCAATCCCTCTCTCTCAGCCCAGCCCACCTCACAGGATTGTTGTGGTGGTGGAAATAGAAAGGAAGAAATTGTGTCGGATATGTTTGCCACCTTGAGTTATTTGTAAAAACAATCAAGACCAGATGGAAATGAAACAAATAAATAATAAACTTAACCACGAGCGAGACTACAAAAGTGTTGGTTTGTTGTTGTTTTTTGGACATTAAAATTAGAGAGCTTTTCCAGGTCATCCTACTTAAGGGAATCCTATCTCTCACGGTTGTGTCTAAGACAGGAGAATATATTTTTTTTGTTTTCCTTAATGTTCGTGGCGGGCTTGCGGAATTTGCCCCTTGCTTCCAAAGAGGCTTCAGATTCGGCTGGGCCCAAGCCTTGCGGAGCAAATGTTTATTAATGTTCTGCTAACAAGCGAATATGCAAATTTATTTTTAACATCTCACCAACTACAGGCAAGGGAGAAATTTAAAAAAAAAATTCTACCCACCACGAACTCCCCCGGATTCCTCTGTTTTGATTTTTAATTGACTTGCCACCGCAATTCATTTCAAAACGGGAGCAAAGGAGTGGGTGAATTTGATTTTAATCCTATTCCTCATTCAATGATCTAAACAGGTTTTCCCTCTCTTGGTTTCAGAGGTAGCCCAAGCGGGAAACTCTTTTAAAAATAGCTGTTTATTAGATTTAGGCAGATGATACCACTCTAATGGCAGAAAGTGAAGAGGAACTAAAGAGCCTCTTGTTGCGGGTGAAGAAGGAGAGTGCAAAAGTTGGGTTGAAACTCAACATTAAGAAAACCAAGAACATGGCATCCAGGCCCTCTCAATTCCTGGCAAATAGATGGGGAAAAAATGGAGGTAGTGACAGATTTTATTTTCCTGGGCTCCAAGATCATCGCAGACGGGGACTGCAGCCAAGAAATTAAAAGACGCTTGCTGCTGGGGAGGAAAGCCATGGCAAATCTAGACAGCACACTAAAAAGCAGAGACATCACCCTGCCAACAAAAGTGCGTATAGTCAAGGCTATGGTCTTCCCAGCTGCAATGTATGGATGTGAAAGTTGGACCATAAGAAAGGCTGAGCGCCAAAGAATGGAGGCCTTTGAACTACGGTGCTGGAGAAGACTCCTGCGAGTCCCTTGGACTGCAAGGCGATCAAACCGGTCGGTCCTAGAGGAGATCAACCCCGACTGCTCTTTAGAAGGCCAGATCCTGAAGCTGAAACTCAAATCCTTTGGCCACCTAATGAGAAGGAAGGACTCGCTGGAGAAGAGCCTCATGCTGGGAAAGGTTGAGGGCAAGAGAAGAAGGGGACGACGGAGAAGGAGGTGGCTGGATGGAGTCACTGAAACTGTAGGCGTGAGCTTAAATGGACTCCAGAAGATGGTAGAGGACAGGAAGGCCTGGAGGAACGTTGTCCGTGGGGTCGCGATGGGTTGGACACGACTTTGCAGCTAACAACAAATTAGATTTAGACCAGGGGTCCCCAACCTTTAGTTTGCTCTTGGCCAGCGAGATGCAGAAACGGCTGACCGGTTTGCGCACATGTAGGCAAGCATTTCCCCCCCACACTCGCGCTAGCGCGCACGGTCCTGTTTTCGCACGCGTGCAGGCAGGAATGGGAATGCTAGCACGGGGTGGGCGTCCACAGCCCATGTGCCACTAAGCCTGGGCAGTTTGCACAGCCTGTTTGCGCATGCACAAACAGGCCACTAGCCGCCATGGTGGTGCGCGGCCGTTCACGCATATGCACGGCACCAGCGCATGCTGCATGTGCGAGCGGGGCTGCTAGTGCCGTGCCCGCTTACAACCCCGTGACCCCGGGATACGGCAACTGTCATAGGTACATGCCAGTTGCCAAGTGTTTTGTTCCCATGCGTGCCCTGATCGCCAGGGTGAAAAACAGCCGCACGCCACTTTTCCCCAGCGCTGTTGTAACTTCGAACTGTCACGAAACGGATGGTTGTAAGTCATCTAGAGTGTGTTCGAGGTGAAAATCAGAACCAGGGGCAGCTCCCAGAACATCTAGAGCTGGCTGAATGCAAGGCAGGCAGTCCTTGACTTAACACGATTCGTTTAGTGACGGATTGACTTTGCTTGACGGAAAGACGCAACGATGTGATCGCATGACCCCCGGGACACTGCAAGCATCATAAATACGAAACGGTCATCAGGCAGCCGAATTTGGATCGCCCGCCGGTGGGGAACGGTGCGACGGTCGTTAAGCGTGGAAGACGGTCATAAGTCTGTGGTAACTTTGAGCAGTCACTAAATGGACGGTCGTAAGGCGAGGCCCGCCTGCATCTTTCTTGCTGAATTGCTGGTTTTTCTTGACTTCCCTCATACAGTACTCTTAATAATCCAAGACAGTGGATTATTCCAGTGGAACAACCTGCCTCCAGAAGTGGTGAATGCTCCAACACTGGAAGTTTTTGAGAAGAGACTGGACAGCCATTTTATTGGTTTTGTTTATGTATGGTAAGCTACTTAAGTGTTGATTGAACTGGGCAGGTGAATAAACACAATTACATAAGAATAGGATAGGATAGGATAGGATAGGATAGGATAGGATAGGATGGGATGGGATGGGATGGGATGGGATGGGATGGGATGGGATGGAATGGAATGGAATGGAATGGAATAGAATAGAATAGAATAGAATAGAATAGAATAGAATAGAATAGAATAGAATAGAATAGAATAGAATAGAATAGAATAGATGGAATGGAATGGAATGGAATGGAATGGAATGGAATGGAATGGAATGGAATGGAATGGATGGAATAGAATAGAATAGAATAGAATAGAATAGAATAGAATAGAATAGAATAGAATAGAATAGAATAGAATAGAATAGAATAGAATAGAATAGAATAATAAAATACAGAATAGAATAGAACAGAATAGAATAGAATAGAATAGAATAGAATAGAATAGAATAGAATAATAAAATACAGAATAGAATAGAATAGAATAGAATAGAATAGAATAGAATAGAATAGAATAATAAAATACAGAATAGAATAGAATAGAATAGAATAGAATAGAATAGAATAGAATAGAATAGAATAATAAAATACAGAATAGAATAGAACAGAATAGAATAGAATAGAATAGAATAGAATAGAATAGAATAGAATAGAATAGAATAGAATAGAATAGAATAGAATAACAGAGTTGGAAGGGACCTTGGAGGTCATCTAGTCCAACCCCCTGCTATACCGTTTCAGGCAAATGGCTGTCCAGTCTCCTCTTAAAAACTTCCAGGGTTGGAGCATGCATCGCTTCTGGAGGCAGGTAGTTAATTGTTAATTGTTCTAACTGTCGGGAAGTTTCTCCTTAGCTGCTTCTCTCCTTAATTACAGGCAATCCTTGACTTACGACCAAAATTCAACCCAGAATTTTGATTGCCAAAACAAAACAGTTGGGAAGTGAGTTTTTACCCCGTTTTACGCCTCTTTCTTGCCGCCGTGGTTAAGTGAGGCACTGCCGTTGTTCAGTTAAGCGAATCTGGCTTCCTCCGTTGGCTTCGCTTGTCGGAAGCGCTGCGACGCTGCGGCCGTCATAAATACGAACCGGTTGCCAAGTGTTTTGATCACGTAACCCTGGCGATGCTTCCACGGTCGTAAGTGTGGAAAACGGTCGTAAGTCTCTTTTTTCAGTGCCGTTGTAACGGTGACTAAATGAATCGGTTGTACGTTGAGGACTACCTGTAAATAAACCCAACTGGGAGAACTCAGGAGGGGATTATGGGTGGTGGGGTGGTCCGTGATGCTTCTGTTGTTCCCTCTAAGCTGGGATCCGGCCATTGGAAAAAGAAATGTTTGTCAGCCTTTTCTGGGGGGGAAAATTGGAGTCTCGTTCCTCTGTTCTCAAAGTTGGCGGAAAGTTTGCAGACGCCTGTTTTGCCCACTGGAGAGAGGAACCTGGAATCCAGGTCATGTGTCCCCTTTTTTCCAGGTGGGTCAGAACTTCTCGTGGTTGTTACGCAACTGGTCACAAGTTGAGGACTCCCTGTAAAGGGGGTCCATAAGTTAAGACAGCAAAGCTGGAATCTTTCTTTCTTTCCTTCTTTCTTTCTCTCTCTCCCTCCCTCTTTCTTTCCTTTTTTCTTTCTTTCTTTCATTCTCTCCCTCCCTCTCTTTTTTTTCTTTCTTTCTTTCTTTCTTTCTTTCTTTCTTTCTTTCTTTCTTTCTTTCTTTCTTTCTTTCTTTCTTTCTCTCCTTCCTTCCCTTTCTTTCTTTCATTCTCTCCCTGTTTCTTTCCTTCCTTCTTTCTCTCTCCCTCCTTCTTTCTTTCATTCTCTCCCTCCCTCCCTTTCTTTCTTTCCTTCTTTCTCTCTCTCTCCCTTTCTTTCTTTCTTTCTCTTTCTTTCTTTCTTTCTTTCTTTCTTTCTTTCTTTCTTTCTTTCTTTCTTTCATTCTCTCCCTCCCTTTCTCTCTTTCCTTCCTTCTTTCTCCCTCCCTCCCTCTTTTTTCTTTCTTTCCTTCATTCTCTCCCTCTTTCTTTCTTTCTCTCTGTCCCTCCCTTTCTCTCTTTCTTTCTTTTTCTTTCTTTCTTTCCTTCTTTCTCTCTGTCCCTCCCTACTTCCTTCTTTCTTTTTCTTTCTTTCTTTCTTTCTTTCTTTCTTTCTTTCTTTCTTTCTCTTTCTTTCTTTCTTTCTTTCTTTCTTTCTTTCTTTCTTTCTTTCTTTCTTTCTTTCTTTCTTTCTTTCTTTCTTTCTTTCTTTCTTTCTTTCTTTCTTTCTTTCTTTCCTTGCTTCCTTCTCTGTCTCTCTCTCTGTCTCTGTCTCTGTCTCTGTCTCTGTCTCTGTCTCTCTCTCTCTCTCTCTCTTTCTTTCTTTCTTGCTGTTTACAAGGAATCCTCTGGGGTTGTTGTTAAATGTCAGCAGGATCCTCATGATCTCCATTCGCTGGTGCTTTTGAGTGGATCCTATCACCCGATTCCTACATGAATCTTTGGTAGAAACAAAATAAATCCCATTTTTTAAAAAAAGACCGTGCCGGATTTGATCTATTCTATGTGTTGACTGCCCTCTAGTGGAAGCTGCAATAATTGCTGACAAAGAATTCCTTTTTATTGCCCGTAAAAGTATCTCAGGTGAACATCAGATGTTATTTTATTTTATTTTATTTTTATCCCTCCTTTATTGATTTTCATCCTGCCTTTATTATATAGACAAATAACAAGTCAAGGAACACTATTTTCCCCACAACAACAACCCTGTGAGGTGGGATGGGCTGAGTGAGAGTGAATGGCCCAAAGTCACCCAGCTGCCTTTCATGCCTAAGGCGGGACTAGAACTCACCCTCTCTTCGACGTACGACAATTTTCACACTTACGACTGTTGCAGCGTCCCTGTGGTCACGTGATCAAAATTCGGACGCTTGGCCACTGGCTCATATTTACGACGGTCACAGTGTCCCGGGGGTGTGTGCGTGTCACGTGATCCCCTTTTCCGACCTTTTGGGAAGCAAAGTCAATGGGGGAAAGCCGGATTCACTTAACGGCCGGGTTACTAACTTCACCACTGCAGTGATTCGCTTAAGGACTGTGGCGAGAAAGGTCGTCAAGTCGGGCCAAGCTCACTTAACACCTGTCTCGCTTAGCGATGGACATTTGGGGCTCAGTTGTGGTTGTAAGTGGAGGACTGTGAGATGTAGAATGGCCGTACGGATCCTTTACCTTCCTCTGATTCCTCAGAGCTGATTGGCTGGGGAGCCTCGTTGCCTCCTCCTCCTCCCTCTCCAGGGGGACCGTTTTAGAAGGCGCACCGCTTCCGTCCCCACGTTCCGCTCTGCTGGGCATTGTGGGAATGTCCGCCGTTTTCCAGACTTCTAGCTCTTGCAGACTCTGGGAGTTGGTTGCTGTTTCAGACCCCACAAAACCCCGTGTCTCGTGGTTGCTTGCAGAGGTCAGGCTTTCTGGAGTAATAACCTAACACAATGTGAAAATGCAGTTTAGGAGCCTGAGGAATTTTTTTTTATTTTATTTTTAAATGACAACAGTATTTGTGAGAAAGATTTTCTATCCAGGAGTGTGCAGTCATGGGGTCCACAGCCCTTCTCTTCTCTTTGTTCCTTCCATTCTTTCTTTCTTTCTTTCTTTCTTTCTTTTTCTTTCTTTCTTTCTTTCTTTCTTTCTTTCTTTCTTTCTTTCTTTCTTTCTTTCTCTTTCTTTCTTTCTCTCTCTCTCCCTCCTTTCCTCTCTTCTCCTGTCCTCTCTCCTCTCCTCTCCCCCACCCCACCCCTCCCCTCCTCTCCCCCTCTTCGTCCCTTCCCATCCCTTCCTCTCCCCTTCCCCTTCCCTCCTCTCTCTTCCCCTCCATTTTCCTTCCTTCTTTTCTCCTCTCCTCCCTCCCTCCCTCTCCTCTCCTCTCCTCTCCTCTCCCCACTGTAATGTATTGGGCCTTTTACTTGAACTGTTTTCACCTCTTTTGAATGCTGCTTGAGATTCCCTAATTAGGGTGTCTGTGTGGTTGCTGGCTGCCCAGACATGCAGTCTCCAGGACGATCATTGGTTGGCTCTGGGGCGGGAATAGGTTCCTTCAAACCTATTGGCCGCCACCTAGTGGCCAACCATATACGTAGCGGCGCAGAAGCCTCTGATTCAGTTCTGTTCCTGTTGCTTCCCTAAAGCAGTGTTCCTGTTTGAACCCTCTCCTCTCGCCTCCTGCTTCCAAAGAACCCACTACACAACACCCACCATTCTCCTTCTTTCTCTTCTCCTCTCTCCCTCCCTCCCCTCTCTCCTTTCTTCTCCTCTCTTCCTCCCTCCCTCTCCTTTCCTCTCCTCTCCTCCCTCTCCCCTTGTTCTTCCTCTCCTCTCCTTCTTCCTCTTCTCTCCTCTCTCCTTCCTTCTCCTCTCTTCCTCTCTTGCTCCCTCCCTCCCTGTCTCCTCTCTCCTTCCTTCTCCTCTCCCTCCCTCCCTCCTTCCCTCCCTCCCTCCCTTCTTCTCTCCTCTCCTCTCTTTCATCCTCTCCTCTCGTCTTCTTCCTTCTCTTCCTCCCTCCCTTCTTCTCTTCTCTCCTCTCCTCTCCTGGATAATAAAATAACAAAATTGTAGTGGGAACAATGTTCGGAACCCACGCCACCTCCAAACTCAAATATCCACTTCCAGGTCAAGAGGTGCCTGAGACTCTGACCGTAGAGTTTTGGGGGTTTGATCCTTGCTGCTTCTTCTTCTTCTTCTTCTTCCTCGCCTTCTCCTTTTCCTTCTCGGCATCAGCAACCTGGTGGGTCATCCTTTGTACCCCACCTTGCAGAAGGAGGTCCGTCAGTTCCTTCAACAGAGCCAGCTGCAAGTTGAAACCAAACCAAAACAAAAAAAAGTAGAAAATGGGGATTGATCCTGTTCTACCACCAAAGAAAGCCCAGCCAGAAGAAGATCTGAACTAGCAAATAATGAGAATTTTTCCAGAGTTAAGGCATCTTCCAGATGTGCTGGGATTACAGTTCTCAGAATTCCTTCACAGTGCTGTATGTTAGCTAGGAATGCTGGGAGCTGTAGTCTCCTGAAGGATGCCAGGCTAAGGAAACTACAGGTAGCCCTTGAGTTTCAACCCTTCATTTAATCAATCGATCAGAATAGAGCTGGAAGGGACCTTGGAGGTCTTCTAGTCCAACCCCCTGCTCAGGCAGGACACCCTTTACCATTCTGGACAAATAGCCGTCCACTCTCTTCTTAAAAACCTCCAGTGTTGGAGCATTCACCGCTTCTGGAGGCAGGTTGTTCCACTGGTTAATTGTTCTAACTGTCACGAAGTTTCTCCTTAGTTCCAGGTTGTTTCTCTCCTTGATTGGTTTCCATCCGTTGCTTCTTGTCCCGCCTTCAGGCGCTTTGGAGAATAGCTTGACTGCCTCTTCTTTGGGGCAGCCCCTGAGATACTGGAAGGCTGCTATCCTGTCCCCCCTAGTCCTTTTTTTTCCCCTCTAGACTGGCCGTACCCAATCCCTGCAGCCGTTCTTCATGGTCATTTAGTGGCCATTCAAAGTTACAATGGCACCGACAAAAACAACTTACGACTGCTGCAGCACACACACACACACACACACACACACACACAAACACCGGTCACCGGGATTAAAATTCAGATGCTTGGCAACCGGTTCATACTTATGACGGTTTGCAATGTCCCGTGTGTGTGTGTGTGTGTGTGTGTGTGTGTGTGTGTGTGTGTGTGACGTGATGGATCCCCTTTTGCAACCTTCCGGACAAGCAAAGGCCATGGGGAAGCCAGATTGACTTAACAACTGTGTGTGACGAACTTAACAGCTGCAGTGATTCACTTAAACAGCTGTGGGGGAAAAAGGTTGTAATATGGGGCAAACCTCACTTAACAACTGTCTCACTTAGCAACAGACATTTTGGGCTCAGTTGCGGTCATAAATCAAGGACTAACTGCAGGGTAAAACTTTAGAGATCAAGATAAGGTGAGGACTGGGGACTGAGGAAGAGCAACGAAGATGATTAGGGGACTGAAGGCTAAAAATATGTAAGGAACGGTTGCTGGAATTGGGAATGTCTAGTTTAAGGAAGAAAAGGACGAGGGGGGACATGATAGCAGTCTTCCAGTATCTCAGGGGCTGCCCCAAAGAAGAGGCAGTCAAGCTATTCTCCAAAGCACCTGAAAGCAGGACAAGAAGCAACGGATGGAAACTAACCAAGGAGAGAAGCAACCTGGAACTAAGGAGAAACTTCCTGACAGTGAGGACAATTAACCAGTGGAACAACCTGCCTCCAGAAGTGGTGAATGCTCCAACACTGGAAGTTTTTAAGAAGAGACTGGACAGCCATTTGTCTGAAATGGTATAGGGTTTCCTGCCTGAGCTGGGGGTTGGACTAGATGACCTCCAAGGTCCCTTCCAACTTTATTATTATTATAGATTATGGCCAGCTGGCCATCCTGCTTCTCACTCGCATGCTGAAAATTTGCACCCAAAAATGTTATAGAGAGCATACAGGCAGTCCTTATGACCTCCATGTAAACAGATGTTTAATTTGTTCCTTAAAATATCTGTCCTTCACACACACCCCAGTAATCCAGGATGTCCAGTTTCTAAGGCATGAAATATAATTTTTATGTTCAGATTTACGTTTTGCCCAAATGTATTGGAGGTCTCTAGAAGCTGGTCGATGGCACGAATTTTTTCGTGAGCTTCAGCTAATAACAATAAATAAATTGCTTGCCATTTAATGTCATTTGTAGGCCTACCTTGATACCATAAGCTTCCAAAAGTTTTTCCAGGTCCTATTTAAAAATCAAGAAAAGAAAGAAATGGGTGTTCATTCACTCCCAGATACAGACAATATAGAAAAAATGGGGTTTTTTGCTTGCTTATATAAATGTCCCCCCAACATCTTCTGGACAGGAAATCTTCATCTTAGCCATTTTAGAATATGTAGACTTCAACTCCCAGAATTCCCTAGCCAGAAACCTTTAAGACACGTAGACTTCAATTCCCAGAATTCCCCAGCCAGTAGGCTAGCTGATGTCCACGCAACTTACAATTGCTGAGTTGGCTGAGGATCTTTGGGTGCTGAAGTCCATCCATCTCAAAGGATGCCGGCTGAGGAATTCTGGGAGTTGAAGTCCACCCATCTGAAAGCATGCCGGCTGGGGAATTCTGGGAGTTGAAGTCCACCCGTCTTAAAGCATGCTGGCTGAGGAATTCTGGGAGTTGAAGTCCAGCCATCTTAAAGCATGCTGACTGGGGAATTCTGGGAGCTGAAGTCCACCCATCTGAAACCAGGCTGGCTGAGGGATTCTGGGAG
The DNA here is from genome assembly GCA_024294585.1 of Vipera latastei. NCBI lineage: Eukaryota > Metazoa > Chordata > Lepidosauria > Squamata > Viperidae > Vipera > Vipera latastei. The sequence goes on from CM044359.1 coordinate 3,586,987, forward strand.
TTGAAGTGTGGCCATCTTCAAGCATTCTTGTTGGAGAATTCTGGGAGTTGAAGTCCACCCATCTCGAAGCATGCTAATAATCAGTTAAATTCTGGTCCCAGTTGTAGCCGTAAGTTAGGACTACGTGTACTTACCTTGATATCCATTGCTTTGCCAGCTGGTCCAGGGTCTCCCTTGGAAAGAAAACAAAAATTTGCATCTGTTTGAAGCTGCCCATTCCGGGTTGATTCCTTAATTTAATCCTTCAACTCTACTAAAAAGCAAATAGTGATTAGGGTTCCCTAAAGCCAGCAGCTAAATAAATCCAGGGGAAAAAATGCTTTTCCTTTGGGGCTCAGATATTCCTTCCAGATCCTGCATTTAGGCAGGAAAAATCAAATGCACAGGTATAGTATAGGTGGTACCTTGCTCAATAGTAGCGACTGCGAGAGGGATCTCGGAGTCCTAGTGGACAATCACTTCAATATGAGCCAGCCGTGTGCTGCAGCTGCCAAAAAGGCCAACACGGTGCTAGGCTGCATTAACAGAGGGATAGAATCGAGATCAGGCGTTCCCTATTGTTCCCTGCTGTCCCAGACCGGTTGGGCTGCTTGGTGTTTCCGCGCTGCTCCTGGTCGGTGAGGAGGACGAGGAGGACGCTTGCGGGTTCGTTCGGGTGGCGGTGATGGCGGCGGTGGCGTGGGCGGCGGCCTCGGCGCTGGCGGCGGCAGTTTCTCGGGCCGTGCTCGGTGGCGACGTTTCCTACTTCCCCGGGCTGTTTCGGGCCGCCTTTAACACCTTCGGGCTGCCTTTGGTTGCCGAGAGAGACGTCTGTGGGTCCGACTTGGCGGCGGCGATGGCGGTGGCGATGGCGGCGACGGCGTGGGCGTTGGCGTTGCTGCTAGCAGCGGCGTCCCTTGGGGCCGCATTCGACGGCGGAGATGGCCTGCATCCGGCGACGACGGCAGCAGTGGGCCCTGGCCGTTCTCAGCGACCAGCACTAAGCGGTGGCATTCCTGGGGCCTCCTGGCCCGAGTGGCAACATTTGATCTGTTTTTGGGCCACTTCGGCAGCATCAGCGTTTTTTGGCCTATTTGGGCCACTTGTGGAGGCCGGTGATTGGCTGCGATGTTTCTCGGGCTCTTGGCCCCTCTCGCCGGCGGTGGTGCTTCCATCTGACCCCAAACTGCATCAGGCTGCTTTTAGTGACGCTATCGTCCTCGGGCCGTTTTGGCGGCGGAGAGGGCGATTGAGAGTTATCCTGGCGGCGATGATGTTTGCTGTGCTGCCTCGGACCGCCTGTGTTGGCATCGGCGTCTTTGGACCGCTTCAATGGAGCAACAGGCGGTCTTTATACCGCTTTTGGACCGTTTTAACGGCGGTGACGCTTTTAGACCATTTCTTCCATTTTGGCCCGTCTATCCTTCTGCCTGAATATATAACTCTGTCTGCCTCCCCCTCTCCCCTTTGGATTTGGTCGGTCCTGGGTACCAGCCATGGTGGGAGAGTGGCTGACTTTTACATCTGCAGCCCCATAGAGGTGGGAGCTCTATGGGGCTGCCTACCCAGAGTATATCTTTGACCACCCCCAGGTACAGAGTTGCAACCTGCCGTGAGAGGGCGGGGGTGACCTGTTTACCGGGGCACCCAGCTAAGTGGCAGTGTAGCTGGGTGTGGGTCCAGATATTTTCTTTTCCGGCCTTCGACCCTCCTATGGACATGATCATCTACGGGACTGCCTATTCTGGACTTGCTGGACTAACATGCGACAATATACTAGCACGGACTTGCTCGCCCTCAGGGGTGCCCCCCTCGCCTGGGTGCGACCCGCCTCTTTAAATTCTAACCTCGATGAAGGGCCCGAGCCTTGGGTCTCTGAGAGTTGGCTGGGCAGGGGCAGGGGCCGTCAACATAATCTTAATAAGAGGCCCCTGATTATGTTCTTATCAAAAAATTTTACGGGGTTGGGGAGAGGGGTGGGAGATAGGGGTTGTCTGGCTTTGGGGGGCGGCCAATCAACCATAGTTCGGGCCAGACTTGGGTCTGACCGCGCGGGGGGAGAACGAGGGGTCGTTGTCCCCGGGGCTCATGAGCGGGTCGTGGGATTACCAATTCCCACGACGGGGAATGGCAGCAGGCGGATAGACAGGGGGCCATATCGTTACCGGGAGGGCCGTCCCCGCTATTTGCAAGCGGTGGGGCGCTCCGACCCTCTGCTTCTTTCCCGAGGTTCCGGGAGCGTGGATGTGCAGCCTCCTGAGCTCCGGCTGGTGTATCTGAATGCCAGGTCCGTGGTTAACAAAGCTCCCCTTGTTAGGGATTTAGTTGAGGGTGAGCATGCGGACCTGGCCTGCATCACGGAGACTTGGTTGGGCCCAGAGGGTGGGGTCCCTTTGGTTGACCTTTGCCCACCAGGCTTCCGGGTGCTACACCAGCCTCGAGCTCAGGGTAGGGGTGGGGGTGTGGCGGTGATCGTTAGGGAGACCTTATGTCCGCGGGAGACCACCGTTCCTCAGATAGTCGGGTGTGAGTCTCTCTTTATGAGATTTAGCTCTGGGGCGCAGTTGGGCTTGCTGCTCGTGTACATTTCGCCTAGTCGCGTAGTGGCAGCCCTGCCCGAGCTGCTCGATATCCTCTCGGGGTTGGTGGTTGAGTTTCCCAAACTTATAGTTTTGGGGGACTTCAATCTACCATCCCTGGGAGGTTCATCTGAGCTAGCTCGGGAGTTCATGGCTTCCATGGCGGCCATGGACCTGACGCAAGTAATTTCAGAGCCAACTCATGAGGGAGGCCACACCCTTGACCTGATTTTTTTATCTAGACGGTGGTTGGATGATCTAGGTGGGGGCTCTCCATTTATTATGCCCCTGTCATGGACCGATCATCATCTCCTGCGGCTGGTCTTCCGTTTTGCCACCCCCCGCCGTGGGGGCACGGAGCCAATTAGATGGTACCGCCCCAGACGCTTAATGGATCCTGATAGATTCCAAGCGGCGCTGGGGTCCCCACCTGCCTCCACTGCTCACAGCTCGGCGGATGCCTTAGTGGAAGCCTGGGGAAGGGCAGCCACTGAGGCACTTGACCGGGTTGTACCCTTGCGGCCCCTGACCCGGCGCAGATCCCAGCGAGCTCCATGGTTTTCCGCGGAGCTCCGGGAGATGAAGCGTCGGAAACGGGGCCTAGAGAGCTGCTGGAGGTCTAGCCGATCCGAACCCGACCGGTTGCGGTTAAGAACCTATATTAGGTCTTATCTCGCAGCGATGAGGGAGGCGAGGTGCAATTACTTCTCCACCCTCATCGCGTCCGCAGATAATCGCCCGGCCGCCTTGTTTAGGGTGACTCGCTCACTTCTTAATCAGGAGGTGAGGGAGGATCCCTTGCAGGGTCGTGCCGAGGAATTTAGTCAACATCTGTCGGATAAAATCGCTCGGATTCGGACCGGTTTGGACTCCAGCTGGGCAGAGTCAGGCGATCAGGACATGGGCGGTCTTGTCAATGTTACCTGGGAAGAGTTTGATTCTGTGACCCCTGATGAAGTGGACAGGATTATGGGGAGGCTGAGCTCCTCCACATGTTTGTTGGACCCGTGCCCTTCCTGGCTGGTTTATGCAGCTAGGGAGAGGACACGAGGCTGGCTCCAGGCGGTTATATCTGCTTCTTTGAGTGAGGGTTATTTCCCCACCGTCTTGAAGGAGGCGGTGGTGAGACCTCTCCTCAAGAAGCCTGCCTTGGACCCAGCTGTTTTGAACAACTTTCGTCCAGTCTCCAACCTTCGCTTTCTTGCGAAGGTTGTCGAGAGTGTGGTGGCGCATCAGCTCCCTCTGGTCCTGGATGAAGCGGATTATCTGGACCCCTACCAATCGGGTTTCAGGCCCGGGTACAGCACGGAGACGGCATTGGTCGCTCTGGTGAATGATCTCTGGAGGGCTCGGGATAGGGGATATTCCTCTGTCCTAGTCCTATTAGACCTCTCGGCGGCTTTCGATACCATCGACCATGGTATCCTGCTGCGGCGTCTCAGGGGATTGGGAGTGGGAGGCACAGTTCTTCAGTGGTTCTCCTCCTATCTCCTGGGACGCTCGCAGTCGGTGTTGGCAGGGGGGCAGAGATCGGCCCCTAGGTCTCTCGTTTGTGGAGTTCCTCAGGGGTCGGTTCTCTCGCCTCTCCTGTTCAACATCTACATGAAACCGCTGGGTGAGATCATTCGTGGTTTTGGAGTTGGGTATCATCAATATGCCGATGATACCCAACTTTTTATTTCGACCCCAAACCACCCCAGTGATGCCCTCGATGTGATGTCCCGTTGCCTGGAGGCGGTGCGGGCCTGGATGGGGAGGAACAGACTTCAACTCAACCCCGACAAGACTGAGTGGCTGTACATTCCGGCATCCCGGGACATTCAAAATGTTCCATCTCTTTCTATGGGGGGTGAGCTCTTACCCCCCGTGGATAGGGCTCGCAACTTGGGAGTCCTCCTAGATTCACGGCTTACCCTGGAAGATCATATAGTGGCCGTGACTAGGGGGGCTTTCGCCCAGGTTCGCCTGGTGCGCCAGTTGCGGCCCTATCTGAACCGGGATGCCCTGTGTACGGTCACTCATGCGCTCGTGACCTCTCGCCTTGACTACTGTAATGCTCTCTACATGGGGCTTCCCTTGAAGACCACTCGGAGGCTCCAACTGGTACAGAATGCGGCCGCGAGAGTTGTCTTGGGAGTTTCCCGGTACTCCCATGTTACACCTTTGCTCCGCGAGCTGCATTGGTTACCAGTTGTCTTTCGGGTGAGGTTCAAGGTTCTGGTTACGATCTTTAAGTCCCTACATGGCAGGGGTCCGGGATACCTCAGGGACCACCTGCTGCCGGCATCAACTCCCCTCCGCCCTGTGCGTGCCCACAGAGAGGGCCTCCTCAGGGTGCCGCCAGTCAAGGAATGTCGACTGGTGGCCCCCAGGGGGAGGGCCTTCTCTGTGGGCGCTCCGGCATTATGGAACCAACTGCCGGTGGAGCTCCGGACGGCACCAGACCTCCGAACTTTCCGTCGTGGCCTGAAGACCCATCTATTTGAAATGGCTGGTCTGGCCTGACGGGGGATTATGGGTTTTAATTTGTCGTTTTAGTTTTGTATTACTGTTTTAACTGGGCATGGGTTTAATCTTTTTTAATTTTTGTATTGTCTTTTTTATATATGCCCTGTGAACCGCCCTGAGTCCCTACCAAGGAGAAGGGCGGTATACAAATTAAATAATTAAATTAAATTAAATTAAAATTAAAGTGTTAATACCACTTTACAAGGCCTTGGTAAGGCCACACCTGGAATACTGCATCCAGTTTTGGTCACCACGATGTAAAAGAGATGTCGAGACTCTAGAAAGGGTACAGAGAAGAGCAACGAAGATGATTGGGGGACTGGAGGCTAAAACATACAAGGAACAGTTGCTGGAATTGGGTATGTCTAGTTTCATGAAGAGAAGGGTGAGGGGTGACATGATAGCAGTGTTCCAATATCTCAAGGGCTGCCCCAAAGAAGAGGGAGTCAAGCTATTCTCCAAAGCACCTGAGAGCAGGACAAGAAGCAATGGATGGAAACTAGTCAAGGAGAGAAGCAACCTAGAACTAAGGAGAAATTTCCTGACAGTTAGAACAATTAATCAGTGGAACAACCTGCCTCCAGAAGTGGTGAATGCTCCAACACTGGAAGTTTTTAAGAAGAGACTGGACAGCCATTTGTCTGAAATGGTATAGGGTTTCCTGCCTTAGCAGGGGGTTAGACTAGATGACCTCCAAGGTCCCTTCCAACTTCTTCTTCTTCTTCTTCTTCTTCTTCTTCTTCTTCTTCTTCTTCTTCTTCTTCTTCTTCTTCTTCTTCTTCTTCTTCTTCTTCATCATCATCATCATCATCATCATCATCATCATCATCATTATTATTATTATTATTATTATTATTATTATTATTATTATTATTATTATTATTATCCCTCATTATTATCTGGATGAGGTCTCCTCAGAACCACACAACGCAGCTGCTTAGCACCCAGACATGCAGCTCATAGTGTCTAAAACCAAAATGGAGGCCTGCCTGAATCCCATCAGCAGCCTGTATATACCCCAAAGTCCCAGGGCCAAAATTTTGTGAGAAATGTACATGTTGTAATTTTCCAATTCAGTTAAAGGAATAGGCATATAGAGGCACTTACCTAAGATACATTTAGGAAAGGACATATAATAAGATGAAGAAACAGAGAAATATATATACTGACTTAAAGGATACTTTTAGAATGGTGCACGCTATTGTAGAATAACATATTGCTAAGCACATTGATTTGTGCTTTAAATTGTAAGCCGCCCTGAGTCTTCGGAGAAGGGCGGGATATAAATGGGATTAAAATATATATATATAGCTTATGAATTCATTTTATATAAGGCTTATTCTTTATAAAAACTGCTTAGAGTTAGCATTTTAAAGTATAACTAAGAACCATAGTGCAGCCATGTTTAACCGAAGCATGAGCTCTGTTACACACATAGCTTCTAGACACAAAGCAGGCATTCTTATAGAAAAACAAGGGAAGACATAAATCTTTTATAATTGCAATGATCCAGCTTGGGTAACCGTTCACCTTGTAGATAAGGCTATACCCCAAGTTAGCAGGATGTTACAGAAAAGGGAGTGAAGATAAGATGGATGCAAAAGGGCATTTGATCTAATAATTGGAGAGTTTGGTAATTGTAATGGTTGCTAGGTGGTCGGAAAGCATGTGACCAGGTGGGCCTATCAACCGGACTCACTTTGGAAGGATGTGGTGTGATGTACGGGACAGGATATAAAAAACCTATGCAAAAATTGCTTCAGGTGCGGACTCTGGGATTTGCCATTGCAAGAGTTCCACCGCTTTTTGCAAAAGCTTTCATAAAACTTGTTTTGTTTGCCAACATCCTTGGAGCTGATTTTTTTTTAATTCCTCACCATTTGAAGGTGAAAGGGTGTAACTGGGGGGGCGGGGGGGGTTATTTTCTCCTCCAACTTAGAAGTGGAAGATGTGGGGTCCTCGGTGCGCTCTGAACTTGGCGGTTTCCTTGCAGACATTTCATGACCCACCTAGGTAACACCATCAGTGTTAGAAGGGAGTGGGATTTGTGGCGAGGAGGAGGAGGAGGAGGAGGAGGAGGAGGAGGAGGAGGAGGAGGAGGAGGAGGAGAAGAAGAAGAAGAAGAAGAAGAAGAAGAAGAAGAAGAAGAAGAAGAAGAAGAAGAAGAAGAAGAAGAAGAAGAAGAAGAAGAAGAAGAAGAAGAAGAAGGCGTCCTTGATGGTTTTCTGGCAGATGTTTCATCACCCAAGAAGGAAGAAAGGAAAGAGGCAGAGGGCGAAGCAGAGGAGTGTAGAAAGACTTGGTGCTTTCTGAGTTTGATGGTTTTCTTCCAGACATTTCATGACTGGTGATCTTTCTTTTTTTTTATTTTAATTCCATTTATATCCCGCCCTTCTCCGAAGACTCAGGGCGGCTTACAAGCTTAGCAGTAGCCTTCATTCTATGTATATGCCTGCTTATTAGGGCTTTCACACACACACCCCAAGCGGCATTATTACAAAGTCAGCTTAATTGCCCCCAACAATCTGGGTCAACAATCTGGATCTTGATGCTGTCCCTCTGTGGAGATGCATTTTTGTGATTTTTGCCTTCCGGTGACACGTCTGGTGTTATGAGTGTAACGTATCGGGCCTTTTACTTGGAACTGTTTTCACGTGTCTTTGAATGCTGCTTGAGATTGCTTAATTAGGGTGTTTGTGTAACGGTCGCTGACTGCCCACACATGCAGTCTCCAGGACGATGATTGGTTTGCTCTGGGGCGGGAATAGGTTCCTTCAAACCTATTGGCCGCCACCTAGTGGCCAACCGTGTAAGTAGCTGCGTAGAAGCCTCTGATTCAGTTCTGTTCCTGTTCCTACCACAAAGCAATGTTCCTGTTTGAAGCCTCTCGTCTTGCCTCCTGCTTCCAAAGAACCCGCTACACAACAATGGGCTCCAGTGTTTGCCTGTTAGTCCCTTTGACTGTCCAAGGAGTACGCAGGAGCCTTCTCCAGCACCACCGCTCAAACGAATCAAATTTCTTCCTGTCTTCCTTTTTTAAGGTCCAACTTTCACAACCCTTGGTAGTATTTAGGGGGAACACGATAGAGCGGACTCACCACCATTTGGTTGCCAGGCTGATATCCTTGTTTTTCCATATTCGGCCCCTTGTTTATCATTGCCGTGAGCCCCAGTGCAATCTGACATTTTGTTTCTGGACTGCATTCGTCATCTTTATCAGATTTAATTGGAATTAACATTAGAAAAATAAGATAATTTCTCTGCCTGGCAATATTTTTTTTTTTATTCATCTCATAAGGTGAGAGGCCAAGAGACTCGTGTGACCGTCTCTGAGGTCTTAAGGAATTTCTTCTCCGGAGAAGTCCTAAAATCCAAATTCTCCAGCTGTAGAATAGAATGGAATGCAATAGGAATAGGAATAGGAATAGGAATAGGAATAGGAATAGGAATAGGAATGGAATGGAATGGAATGGAATGGAATGGAATGGAATAGAATTAATAGGATGGGAGTGGAGTGGAGTGGAGTGGAGGGAAGGGAAGGGAAGGGAAGAGAAGAGAAGAGAAGAGAAGAGAAGAGAAGAGAAGAGAAGAGAAGAGAAGAGAAGAGAAGAGAAGAGAAGAGAAGAAGGAATAGGAATAAGAGTAGAGTAGAGTAGAGTAGAGTAGAGTAGAGTAGAGTAGAGTAGAGTAGAGTAGAGTAGAATAACAGAGTTGGAAGCGAGCTTGGAGGTCATCTAGTCCAAACACACACACACCCCGCTCAGGCAGGAAACCCTATACCATTTCAGGCAAATGGCTGTCCAGTCTCTTCTTAAAAACTTCCAGTGTTGGAGCACCCACACCTTCTGGAGGCAGGTTGTTCCACTGATTAATTGTTCTAACTGTCAGGAAATTTCTCCTTAGTTCTAGGTTGCTTCTCTCCTTGATGAGTTTCCATTTGAGGATGTCTGGAAGGAAGAACTCAGAGGAATTAATTCCATGCCTGGTGGGCTTCATTTCACAGAAATCTGGTGTCTGCTTGGACAGATTCCGGTGGAATGAAGGTCACCCAAGTCACGGATCTGCGTTTCCCTTGGCTGGGAATTTCATCCTTGAAGCTTCCTACCCTACTAGAGAATCGCTTGCTTTCCAGAAGCTTCTGCAAGGGGTCTTCCCTACTACAGGAAGTCCTCGACTTACAACCATTTCTTTAGCAACCTTGCGAAGTTAGGAGGACCCAGGAAAAAGGGGCTTATCATTGGTCCTCACACATACAACCATCATAGCATTGCCATGGTCCCGTGATTAAAACTTGGGCACTTGGCAACTGGCATGTATTTAAGAATGGTTAAGTATCACAGAGTCAGCCTCCAGGGATGGAGCACCTAGAACATCTGGAGGCAACTCATTCCACTGGTTGATCGTTCTCACTGCCAGGAAATTTCTTCTTAGTTCTGGGTTGCTTCTCTCCTTGGATTAATTTCCATCCATTATTTCTTGTCCTGCCTTCAGGGGCTTTGGAGAATATGTTGACACCCGCCCCCCTTCTTTGTGGCAGCCCCTCAAATATTAGAACACTGCTATCATGTCCCCCCTGGTCCTTCTCTTCATTAAACTAGACATGCCCAATTCCAGCAACCGTTCTTGATATATATTTTAGCCTCCAGTCCCCTGATCATCTTGGTTGCTCTTCTCTGCACTCTTTCCAGAGTCTCTGCATCTTTTTTTGTGTCATGGTGACCAAAACTGCACACAGTCTTCCAAGTGCAGTCTCACCAGTGCAGTATAAAGCAATATCATCACTTCTCATAACGTGAGAACATTCAGTGACCAAAGAAATAAAAATCATAGTATGCCTTAATGTGCTTGTTTAGGTGAATAGAATAGAATAGAATAGAATAGAATAGAATAGAATAGAATAGAATAGAATAGAATAGAATAGAATAGAATAGAATAGAATAGAACTGTAAGGGACCTTGGAGGTCTTCTAGTCCAGCCCCCTGTACCATTTCAGACAAATGGTTGTCCAGTCTTTTCTTAAGATCTTCCAGCGTTGGAGCATTCACAACTTCTGGAGGCAGGTTGTTCCACTGATTGTTTTGTCAAGAAATTTCTCCTTAGTTCAAGGTTGCTTCTCTCCTTGATTATTTTCCATGATCCGTTGCTTCTTGTCCTGCCTTCGGGCCCTTTGGAGAATAGCTTGACTGCCTCTTCTTTGGGGCAGCCCCTGAGATATTGGAAGGCTGCTATCATGTCCCCCCTCGTCCTTCTCTTCATTAAACTAGACATACCCAATTCCAGCCACCGTTCCTTGTATGTTTTAGCCTCCAGTCCCCTGATCATCTTTGTGGCTCTTCTCTGCACTCTTTCCAGAGTCTCAACATCTTTTTTACATCGTGGCGACCAAAACTGGATGCAGCATTCCAAGTGTGGCTTTACCAAGGCCTTGTAAAGTGGCACTAAACACTTCACGTGATCTCGATTCTGTCCCTCTGTTAATGCAGGCTAGGGCCCTGTTATGGTAGATTCTGAGTTCCTATCACACAGCTAGTCAATTCTATTAGAACATAGTCTAGCATACGTACTTTACTGTCCTATTAAGAAATATTTTGTGACTTTCCAACAGAGGGGGAAAAAAATCTTACCTTCTCTCCTTTGATAAAGAGGGTATTTTCCACAGGAGGACCCTAAAATAGTTAGAGCAGATGGAGAAAAGAATTTTTTCAGATGGTTGAGGGATCTTCTAAGTATTTTTTTTTTTTACAGATAGTCTTCAAACTTCTCTGATTCTCATTTAGAAGTCAGGGAGGGAATTGTATTTTAGGGCAATCTCGAGATATAACAACAACAACAACAATAAAGTTGGAAGGGACCTTGGAGGTCATCTAGTCCATCCCCCTGCTCAGGCAGGAAACCCTATAACAGGGGTAGGCAACCTTGGCTCTTTTATGACTGGTGGACTTCAACTCCCAGAATTCTGAGGGGAAAGGAAGAGTTTCCAAGCTGAGCCACGCTGGCTCAGGAATTCTGGGAATTGAAGTCCATGAGTCATGAGGGGGCCATAGTTTCCCCATGCTGGCTCAGGAATTCTAGGAGTTGAAGTCCACAAGTCATAAAAGACCCAAGGTTGCCTACCCCTGCCCTATACTAAACCCTAGTTTGTTTTTTGTTTGTTTTTTGTTTACTCAAAAATATTTTTACTATCTTTGATAAATCTTGATATGAAAAGCAGAGGTTGAGTTGATTAGTACCAACTGTAGCTTCCCTTTTCATCCACCGGGATCATCCGTTGCCACCTGTTTTCTACGTATTTTTACTTATGCAATATAGATAGTCCTCAACTTACATCCACAATTTCTGTTGCTAAGTTGGAGATTTGTTAAGTGAGCATTGCCCAGTTTTTCTTGCCACCGTTGTTAAGTGAGTCAATGCAAGTTGTTAAGTTAGTAACACGGTTGTTAAGCGAATATGGCTTCCCCATTGATTTTGTTAGTCAGAAGGTCGCAAAAGAGGATTGTGAGACCCCGGGACACTGTAACCGTCATAAGTATGAGTCAGTGGCCAAGTGTCCGAATTTGATCAGGGAACTGCAGGGATGCTTGCAACGGGGTAAGCGTGAAAAACCGTCATAAGTCCCTTTTTTCAGGGCTCTGGTAACTGCATGTGCACTAAGCCATCTGTTGTAAGTCAAGGACCACCTGTATTTCTATGACCTACTGTATTTTATACCTATTTTATTCACTCAGTGTTGAATGTATATAATTGGTAGGTGCTTCTGACACGAATAAAGGAAAATCAGTTGCAACGGGCAAGCGAGATAGTACGAAAGGGAAGTTTTCAAGACCCAGATTTTTTTTTCAGAATAACAGAGTTGGGAGGGACCTCGGAGGTCATCTAGTCCAACCCGCTGCTCAAGCAGGAGACCCTATAGCGTTTCAGACAAATGGCTGTCCAGTCTCTTCTTTAAAACTTCCAGTGTTGCAGCATTCACAGCTTCTGGAGGCAGGTAGTTCCACTGGTTAATTATTCTCACTTGTCAGGAAATTCCTTCTTAGTTCCAGGTTGCTTCTCTCCTTGATGGGTTTCCATCCGTTGCTTCTTGTCCTGCCCTTCTGGTGCTTTGGAGAATTGTTGTTTGGTGTCTCTTTGCTACAGAATCCAGGACTCACGTCCATGGAAGCAAGCTTTGTTCACCTCCAGCTTTGTGGAGATATGGGCATTGTGTTGAATAAACATGGAATCATAGGCTTGGGAGGGACCTCGGAGGTCTTCTAGTCCAACCCCTTGAGCAAGAGACCCTATATCATTTCAGACAAATGATTGTCCACTCTCTTCTTGAAAACCTCCAGTAATGGAGCACCCACAACTTCTGGAGGCTGGTTGTTCCACTGGTTAATTATCCTCACAGTCAGGAAATTTCTCACTAGTTCTAGGTTGCATCTGTCTTTAATGATCTTCCATCCATTGTCTCTCCTTCCTTCCTTCCTTCCTTCCTTCCTTCCTTCCTTCCTTCCTTCCTTCCTTCCTTCCTTCCTTCCTTCCTTCCTTCCTTCCTTCCTTCCTTCCCTTCCCTTCCCTTCCCTTCCCTTCCCTTCCTTTCCTTCTGAGTAATAGAATCATAGGGATGCACAGAACCTTGGAGGTCATCTAGTCCAACCCCCTACTCAAGCAGGGGACCCTATACAATTTGAGGCAAGTGGCTGTCCAGTCTGTTCTTGAAAACCTCCAGTGATGGAGCACCCACAACTTCTGGAGGCAGGTTGTTCCACTGGTTAATTATCCTCACTATCGGGACGTTTTTCCTTAATTCCAGGTTGCTTCTCCCCTTGATGAGTTTCCATCTGTTGCTGTTTCTCCTGCCATCAGGTCCTTTAGATGTGACCAAAAGAAGGATCAGCAGCCAAATGAGCAAGCAGGACTTCATGCAGCTTAGGACTGCTTGTGCAAGACTTGGCTGTCCAAAGTGTGCAAAGGGCTGTTGTGCACGTTATAGGCCAGGGGTAGGCAACCTTGGCACTTTTAGGACTGGTGGACTTCAACTCCCAGAATTCCTGAGCCAGCCACGCTGAGGGGAAAGGGAGAGGTTTCCAAGCTGAGCCAGGCTGGCTCAGGAATTCTGGGAGTTGAAGTCCACAAGTCATGAGGGGGCCATAGTTCCCCCATGCTGGCTCAGGAATTCTGGGAATTGAAGTCCACGAGTCATGAGGGGGCCATAGTTCCCCCATGCTGGCTCAGGAATTCTGGAGTTGAAGTCCACGAGTCATGAGGGGGCCATAGTTCCCCCATGCTGGCTCAGGAATTCTGGGAGTTGAAGTCCACGAGTCATGAGGGGGCCATAGTTCCCCCATGCTGGCTCAGGAATTCTGGGAGTTGAAGTCCACGAGTCATGAGGGGGCCATAGTTCCCTCATGCTGGCTCAGGAATTCTGGGAGTTGAAGTCCACGAGTCATGAGGGGGCCATAGTTCCCTCATGCTGGCTCAGGAATTCTGGGAGTTGAAGTCCACGAGTCATGAGGGGGCCATAGTTCCCCCATGCTGGCTCAGGAATTCTGGGAGTTCCATGAGTCATGAGGGGGCCGTAGTTCCCCCATGCTGGCTGAGGAATTCTGGGATTTGAAGTCCACCAGTCATGAGGGGCCCATAGTTCCCCCATGCTGGCTCAGGAATTCTGGGAGTTGAAGTCCACGAGTCATGAGGGGGCCATAGTTCCCCCATGCTGGCTCAGGAATTCTGGGAGTTGAAGTCCACCAGTCATGAGGGGCCCATAGTTCCCCCATGCTGGCTCAGGAATTCTGGGAGTTGAAGTCCACCAGTCATGAGGGGGCCATAGTTCCCCCATGCTGGCTCAGGAATTCTGGGAGTTGAAGTCCACGAGTCATGAGGGGGCCATAGTTCCCCCATGCTGGCTCAGGAATTCTGGGAGTTGAAGTCCACGAGTCATGAAGGGGCCCAAGTTGCCTAATCCTGCCTTGGAGCAATGAAGACCACAAGCTTTCCTTACTGTCCCTCCAGGAATCCCGGGGGGGGGGGACAGCAGTCCCTGCAGACACAACAGAAACACACACACACACACACACACACACACACACACACACACACACACACCAAGGGAAGACATGAAAGAGAGGAGTTGGCCAGATTTGAAAAGGTCTCACAGACAGGAGGAGAACATGCAAACCTACGGTTTCGCCCTTGTCGCCTTTGTCTCCAGTGGCTCCCTGGAGGAAATAAAAGAAAGAAAGAAGAAAAGACATTTATTGTGTATTTATTTCGCCGTACAGGTAGTTCTTGACTTATAATGGTTCGTTTAGTGACCGTTACAATGGCACTGAAAAAAGTGACTTAGGACATTTTCACGCTTAGACCGTGGCAGCATCTTCCTTCCTTCCTTCCTTCCTTCCTTCCTTCCTTCCTTCCTTCCTTCCTTCCTTCCTTCCTTCCTTCCTTCCTTCCTTCTGTTCTTCCCTCCAGTCTTCTGTTCTACCTTCCTTCCTTCCTTCGTTTCTTCCTTCCTCCCTCCCTCCCTTCCATTCTTCCCTATGTTCTTCCCTCCATTCTTCCTCTCTCCCTTCCTTTCTTCCTTCCCTTCCTTCCTTCCTTCCTCCCTCCCTCCCTCCCTCCCTCCCTCCCTCCTTTCCTTCCGTCCTTCTTTCCTTCCCTGTTCTTCCTTCCTTCCTTCCATCCCTCCCTTCCTTTCTCCCTTCCGTTCTTCTTTCCTTCCCCCCTCCCTCTCTCCCTCCTTTCCTTCTGTTCCCTGTTCTTCCCTCCCTTCTTCTTTCCTTCCTCCTTCCCTCTCTTCCTTCCGTTCTGCCCTCTGTTTTTCCTTCCTTCCTTCCTTCCTTCCTTCCTTCCTTCCTTCCTTCCTTCCTTCCTTCCTTCCTCCCTCCCTCCCTCCTTTCCTTCCGTTCTTCTTTCCTTCCCTGTTCTTCCTTCCTTCCTTCCATCCCTCCCTTCCTTTCTTCCTTCCGTTCTTCTTTCCTTCCCCCTCCCTCTCTCCCTCCTTTCCTTCTGTTCCCTCTGTTCTTCCCTCCCTTCTTCTTTCCTTCCTCCTTCCCTCTCTTCCTTCCTTCCTTCCTTCCTTCCTTCCTTCCTTCCTTCCTTCCTTCCTTCCTTCCTTCCTTCCTTCCTTCCTCCCTCCTTCCCTCCCTCCCTCCTTTCCTTCCGTTCTTCTTTCCTTCCCTGTTCTTCCTTCCTTCCTTCCATCCCTCCCTTCCTTTCTTCCTTCCGTTCTTCTTTCCTTCCCCCCTCCCTCTCTCCCTCCTTTCCTTCTGTTCCCTCTGTTCTTCCCTCCCTTCTTCTTTCCTTCCTCCTTCCCTCTCTTCCTTCCTTCCTTCCTTCCTTCCTTCCTTCCTTCCTTCCTTCCTTCCTTCCTCCCTCCCTCCCTCCCTCCCTCCTTTCCTTCCGTTCTTCTTTCCTTCCCTGTTCTTCCTTCCTTCCTTCCATCCCTCCCTTCCTTTCTTCCTTCCGTTCTTCTTTCCTTCCCCCCTCCCTCTCTCCCTCCTTTCCTTCTGTTCCCTGTTCTTCCCTCCATTCTTCTTTCCTTCCTCCTTCCCTCTCTTCCTTCCGTTCTGCCCTCTGTTTTTCCTTCCTTCCTTCCTTCCTTCCTTCCTTCCTTCCTTCCTTCCTTCCTTCCTTCCTTCCTTCCTTCCCTCCCTCCCTCTCTCCAGGGCTTCAGATCTGAAAATCTGGCTGCCATGAAGAACTGATTCACAATATTTCTGGTGCTGTAAATAGGTTCCAATCTTCCCAAAACAGAGCGACAATTTGAACCAAATTACCTGGTGTACTGGGGAAATTGACGCCAGTGTTTACATCAATTAAAATAAGGGAGATGGCTTTACACAGCACCATGCAAGCTTGATCACTGATGCGGGCAAAAAAATATATCTGAATATCTGAATTTTGCAGGCAGTCTGCGTGAAATTTTCTAAAATGCTAATGATGCCGCAAGTCACGACTACCCGGAGTGCTCATGGCGCACTCATTATTCACAGAGACTCACCTTTTGCCCTGGCTTGCCAGATAAACCAACATTCCCCTGTAAAATTTGGAAACAAAATTAGCTGGACAGCTATTCCTCTAGCAAATGCATTCAGTGTAATCTCCGCTAAGTGTTCTGCGGAGAAGAACGCCAGACCAAAAACAAATGTTGCCGGAGAAACTTGTAGAACAGTGCTTCACAACTCTGGAAACTTTAAGATATGTGGACTTCAACTCCCAGAATTCCCCAGCCGGCATGCTTTACGTTGGGGGGACTTCAACTCCCAGAATTCCCAGCCGGCATGCTTTAAGTTGGGGGGACTTCAACTCCCAGAATTCCCAGCCGGCATGCTTTAAGTTGGGGGGACTTCAACTCCCAGAATTCCCAGCCGGCATGCTTTGAGATGGGTGGACTTCAACTCCCAGAATTCCCCAGCTGGCATGCTTTGAGATGGGTGGACTTCAAGTCCCAGAATTCCCCAGCCGGCATGCTTTAAGTAGGGTGGACTTCAACTCCCAGAATTCCCAGCTGGCATGCTTTGAGATGGGTGGACTTCAACTCCCAGAATTCCCAGCCAGCATGCTTTAAGTTGGGGGGACTTCAACTCCCAGAATTCCCAGCTGGCATGCTTTGAGATGGGTGGACTTCAACTCCCAGAATTCCCCAGCCGGCATGCTTTAAGTTGGGGGGACTTCAACTCCCAGAATTCCCAGCCGGCATGCTTTAAGTAGGGTGGACTTCAACTCCCAGAATTCCCAGCTGGCATGCTTTGAGATGGGTGGACTTCAACTCCCAGAATTCCCCAGCTGGCATGCTTTAAGATGGGTGGACTTCAACTCCCAGAATTCCCCAGCCGGCATGCTTTGAGATGGGTGGACTTCAAGTCCCAGAATTCCCCAGCCGGCATGCTTTAAGATGGGCAGATTCCAACTGCCAGAATTCCCCAGCCAGCATGTTTTAAAAAGGGCGGACTTCAACTCCCAGAGTTGTCCAGCCAACCTGGCTTAAGATGGGTAGATTTCAACTCCGAGAATTTCCGTTATTCCTCCTGCATATTTTGATACTGCTGTTTCCCCAAAAGTGTGGCCCTCATCCTGTTTCCCAACTCACTCTTTCTCCAGGTTCACCTTTCAATCCCAGTTGGCCTGGGATCCCAAATCCGGGACTTCCCTATAGAGAGGAAATAAAAAAAAATCAAGGTTACTTCCGCTCGCTAACCCTTGAAGGTAGTCCAGCTAGGAAACCAATTCCACGAGCGCTAACACTACCTATAGTGTAGGGTCGCCTGTAACGGAATCTTGCAAGTCTGAGCACACCTCTCCTTTATTTTTACTTTGCAGAGAACTGGGGATGTGGGTGAAGATCTGTTCTCTGAGCTTGTGGGGTGGGTTGGTTTCCCAACGTCTCGTTACCATACTAGGTAACATCTTCAGCGGAGTTGAGGGGATGTCAGTGTCGGTGTTTTTCTGTTGATAAGGGCTTCAGGTGTGGGTGTGTCGAGTGAGGGTCTTGGGATGGGTCAGGTGTGAGTCATCAGTGAGTGTAGTGATGGGTCTTGGTTGAGGGTCCAGCAACAGACACATCGACCTACAACTGGTCTAGAAATCCCTCAGAATCCAAAGGCTCGGAGCATCATTAGTGACCCCACGTGCCCACTTCACCGTCTGTTCCTGTTACTCCCCTCTGGGAGGAGGTTTGGAAGTATTTATAGCAGGGCTAGCAAATTCTGTAGCAGCTTTTTTCCTTGTGCCATCCATCTGGTAAATTCACAGGATTCCTTTTTTCTTTTTTGCCGTGTACGTGTATACGTCCGAACTAGATTGTGATGTTTCTCTGTGTCACATATGTATGTTGTATGTGGCTATATCCATAAGGGTATTTTTTTGAGAGCTGAATGCAATGGAATTTCATTTTAATAAATGCTGATTAGTGTACATTTAAAGTAACAATAAAGATTCTATTCTATTCTATTCTATTCTATTCTATTCTATTCTATTCTATTCTATTCTATTCTATTCTATTCTATTCTATTCTATTCTATTCTATTCTATTCTATTCTATTCCTGTACTCTTATTCTACTTCTTATTCTATTTCTTATTTTTATTATTCTATTCTATTCTATTCTATTCTATTCTATTCTATTCTATTCTATTCTATTCTATTCTATTCTATTCTATTCTATTCTATTCCTGTACTCTTATTCTATTTCTTATTCTATTTCTTATTTTTATTATTCTATTCTATTCTATTCTATTCTATTCTATTCTATTCTATTCTATTCTATTCTATTCTATTCTATTCTATTCTATTCTATTCCTGTACTCTTATTCTATTTCTTATTCTATTTCTTATTCTATTTCTTATTTTTATTATTCTATTCTATTCTATTCTATTCTATTCTATTCTATTCTATTCTATTCTATTCTATTCTATTCTATTCTATTCTATTCTATTCTATTGATAGATAATAAATAATAGAAAGATAGATAATAGATGAGAGCAGAGAGAGATGAGAGATAAAATTAAAACATTTTGCCACTTAACATTCTCTAAATTTATGTTAAATTATGTTGTATCTTTTGATCAACACAAAGTTAAATTTGGCAAAACTCTGCTATGGAACACAGCCTTTTAGGACTTTAAATAAAAGATCATCCATTACCTTTTCACCCTTTTCTCCTTGCTCCCCTTGGTGGCCTTTTGATCCTGGAGGACCCACCGGCCCAATTTCTCCCTAGGGATGGAAACAAAAGGGAAGTTTGTGAGCCGTTCTTCTCAAACCACATCCGAAGGAAAATTTCCGTGCAACTCATCTCCTACGAGAACTGTTTTTCCCAGCCAAACGGAGTGACCCAACTTAATTTATATCTCCTGGGTGATGAGGGAGAAAGATTTCCTTCAAATTCTGCACTTCTCTGAGCGTTACAAAATAAGCCTGGATTTACTTTGTTTTATTTTATTTTATTTTATTTAAAAAAAAAACCTGCCTTCCAAAAATGTAAACATTATGGGGAAATGCATCCAGAAATAAATGTGAATATTGGACCGGCACTAATCCAGATGGTCCTTTTTTTAAGGTCCACAGAAACCATCGTAGACCACAACTGAGCCCAGAAACTTCCGTCGCTAAGTGAGACATTTATTAAGCAGGTTTTGACCCATCTTACAACTTTTCTCTCCACATTAAGGTTAAGGGAATCTCTGCGGTTCTTAAGCGAGTCACACGGTTGTTAAGTGAATCTGGCTTTCCCTGTGGACTTGGCTTGTCAGAAACTCGCCAAAGAGGATCACGTGACCGTGGGACGCTGCAACCGTCGTAAATGTGAGTCAGTTGTCAAGCATCCAAATGTGAATCAGGTGACCCTGGGGGAGGTTGCGACGGTTGTAAGTGTGAAAAAATGGTCTTAAGTTGCTTTTTTCAGTGACGTCGTAACTTCGAAAGGTCACTAAATGAACTGTCGTAAGTCCGAGGACTGTGTAGAGCCATGACCTTTATCTCTCAGGTTCTGTCAATCCATCTTTAGCGTCCTGGGAAGACGTCTCCACTTACCCGGACACCTTTCTTCCCGGTAGGTCCCACCACCTGGGGACAAAGAGATCAAGTCAGGACGTGGCAATGTTTGATCAGGAATTGTTGACATCAGATTAAAAAATGGATCAAGAAACCGTATAGTTTTTTTTTTAATTAAACCTAAACGTGGAAGATGAACAAGTGAAAGAAACAACGGTAATTTGGGGCACAATGTGGATAAGATAAGATAAGATGATAAGATAAGATAAGATAAGATAAGATAAGATAAGATAAGGTGAGGTGAGGTGAGGTGAGGTGAGGTGAGGTGAGGTGAGGTGAGGTGAGGTGAGGTGAGGTGAGGTGAGGTGAGGTGAGGTGAGGTGAGGTGAGGTGAGGTGAGATGAGATGAGATGAGATGAGATAAGATAAGGCAAGGCAAGGCAAGGCAAGGCAAGGCAAGGCAAGGCAAGGCAAGGCAAGACAAGACAAGATAAGATAAGATAAGGATCTTTATTGTCATTTTTTTTACTGTGGGCACAATGGCACACATCAAAAATGAAATTTAGTTGCCCGCTCTCAAAGTGAAACCCATACATGACACACACCTAAACATACTATATTCAACCTATGTATAGACCCACCCTACTACATATACATAACAAATATTATTCATTGTCCATCTTGAATATATAATGGAAGGAGGAAGCCTGAGAGATCACAAGGTCAATGCTGGATGGAATGAAACTATGGCTGAATCTGGATGTTCTGCTACGGGTACCACGAAGCCCCCTCCTCCCAAAAGGTAACAAGGAAATGAGAGAATTAGAATTAGAATTAGAGAAATGACAAAATCTACGAGAAAGGAGCTGGCGAGCCGGTCAAAATCCTGATCACCTGGGCTGCGAGTTTTCCTAAACTTTTGTAACCCTCTACAGGTAGCTCACAGCCACTGGTTTAACGACCGTTCCCTTTTTGCAGCGGCATTGAAACTAAACGGTTGTAAATCAAGGACAATCTGTAATCCCTGTATGAAGGCTTTGCCTTTGTTTAAAATTAGTTCAGAGCTGACAGGCATTTTGGCCACGAGCGCCATAAAGCGAGACTTACACCCATGGCGGGCGCACCCGGAAATCCTTGAGTGCCCTAAAAAGGAGGAGGGAAAAAAAAGTCAACATGAGCAAAAGAATGGCATTATAAGGGCGCATGTGTGTGCATAAATATGTATCTACTGATAGAAGAGAACATATATATATATAGATCAGGATTGAACTCTGGTGCTCTCGGAGCTTGGCTGTTTTCTTGCAAAACGTTTCATGACCCAACTAGGGAACATCATCAGTACTAGGAGGGAGTGGGAGGGAGGGAAGGAGGAAGAGGAGGAGGAAGAGGAGGAGGAGGAGGAAGACTGTGGGGTCCTTGGTGGCCTCTGAGCATGGCTGTTTTCTTGCAGATGTTTCATGACCCAACTAGGGAACATCTTCAGTGCTAGAAGGGAGTGGGTTTGCAGAGGAGGAGGAGGAGGAGGAGGAGGAGGAGGAGGAGGAGGAGGAGGAGGAGGAGGAGGAGGAGGACTGGGGTATCCTTGATGCTGTCTGAGCTTGATTTTTTTTTGAAGACATTTCATGACCCAAGTAGGGAACATCTTCAGTGCTAGAAGGGAGTGGGATTTGCAGAGAGGAGGAGGAGGAGGAGGAGGAGGAGGAGAAGGAGGAGGAGGAGGAGGAGGAGGAGGAGGAGGAGGAGGAGGAGGAGGAGGAGGAGGAGGAGGAGGAGGAGGAGGAGGAGGACGACGACGACTGGGGTATCCTTGATGCTGTCTGAGCTTGATTTTTTTTGAAGACATTTCATGACCCAAGTAGGTAACATCATCAGTGCTAGAAGTGTGTTTGTGTGGAATGGAGGAAGCCTGTGAGGTCTTTGGCTGTTTCCTTGCAGAAGTTTCATGGCCCAACTAGAGAACCTCATCAGTGCTAAAAGGTTTATAGGAAGGAGGAGGAGGAGGAGGAGGAGGAGGAGGAGGAGGAGGAGGAGGAGGAGGAGGAGGAGGAGGAGGAGGTTCATCTGAATTTTGACCCCATGACCATGGGGAGGCTGCAGTGCAAAATGATAATAAGTCACTTTTTTCAGTCCTGTTGTAACTTGGGTCACTAAACAAATGATTGTAAGTCAAGGAGTAGCTGTGGAACAAAATGGCATCGCACAAATGACTCGGTTTGCTGAATCCAGGGAAGGAGAGATCCATCTCTCTGTATCCCTGATTCCACTGTCCAACTAGTTTTATTGTCCAGCATTTTTGCTGGCAACCAGAACCTGCCCTCCTATGACTTAATTCCATTACAGGAGGTCCTCGGCTTCCAACAATTCATTCGGTGACCATTCAAAGTTGCAACACTACTGGAAAAAAAAATCACCTGTGACCATTTTTCACCCTTACGACCGTTGCACCATCTTCGTAGTCAGGTGATCAAAATTCAGAGGCTTGGCAACTGGCGTGTATTTAGGACGGTTGCAGGGTCCCGGAGTCATGTGATCCTCTTTTGCGACCTTCTCAAGCCAAGTCAATGGGGAAGCTGGATTCACTTAATGACTGGGTTACTAATTCAACACCTGCAGTGATTCACTTAACAATGGTGGCTAGAAAGGTCGGAAAATAGGGTGAAACATTTAATCATAATCATAATCATAATCATAATCATAATCAAATAATAATAATAATAATAATAATAATAATAATAATAATAATAATAATAATAATAATAATAGGAACTGTTTCCACCCTGCAACGAGCTGTAATACCATCAAACATCCACATCTGCCTATCCCAGGCCCTTGGTAAGGACTTGATAGGTAGACAAAAATTCCAAATCCAGTCTGAACATCTGGCTGACTGTGCGATGATCAATAATGATAATGATAATGATAATGATAATGATAAATTTGGAAGGGACCCTGGAGGTTATCTTGGAGGTCAAACATTTAACAAATGTTTCACTTAACAACATGAATTGTGGTTTCAACTGTGGTCGTAAGTTGAGGACTATCTGTATTTCAAATCCATGCATTCAGGAAGGGTAAAAACAAAGTAATATCCCAACTTTAAAATACTTTTTAAAGTTCTTTCAACTTTGCACCGAAATCGAGCATCAACTTCTCCGTTGCTTGACCTTTCAGATCAGACTTTGCTCTCTTAGCCATC
Source organism: Vipera latastei (assembly GCA_024294585.1). Taxonomy (NCBI): domain Eukaryota; kingdom Metazoa; phylum Chordata; class Lepidosauria; order Squamata; family Viperidae; genus Vipera; species Vipera latastei. The sequence goes on from CM044359.1 coordinate 3,609,721, forward strand.
CGGCTTCAAGAAGAACGGGTCCATTTACCGTTAATAGAAATATAATAGCAAGAAGTCAGAAAATGAGAGATTAATTAACCACCCTGGCTTTTTGTGCACATTAGAAATTCATTATCTACTCATGGTGGCATTGTAGCAACACGCTGGGCCATTAAATCCAAGTGGAGTATCAATTAAGATGTTATGATGAACACGAAGCCGATGCTCCTTTATTTGTGGTCCTCCTGAAGTTTGTGAGATGTTTTGGGCCTTAAATTCCAGATGTTGACAGTGCAACCTGAGGGATTTGCAAGCTCCCAATACATCAGGTGAGAATGAAGTTTAAAAATAATCAAGTTGGGAGCCATACAGCTAGTCCTCAAGTTACAACTTGAAGTGAGACCGGAATTCTTACTATTCTCCATGTTACAATAGACCCATAGAGCTACTTAGGACCCAGATGCAAAGTTCTAATGGTCCCCCTGTCCCACCCCTTCACATTTCAGGCACTCAACCCCTGTCTCACATTTACGCCCATTTTGAGTAGAGTAACTGTCATGGTTCCGACAGATGAAACTCTTCAAAAGAACTTCGAGGCATTGTCTACCTTAAAGAATCTTTATTTTGAGTAGCGTAATATCGGCACTGCATAATCGAAGCCAAAAATTGAATTCCCCTCCCTTGGGCACATAGTAGCAAAGCATAATTCCCTCCTCCAATTAACAGTCATAAATCACATTCCCCAATTAGCTTGAAGCGCGAGCTTCATCTCCAGCTCTCCAGCCCGCCAATTCACTATCAACTCTGGGCTCAGTAACCTTGATTCTCACCCTAGGTTTGGTGTTGTTATGTCTAGCTGGATCCCGTTCACTTCCCCCCTCCCAGCATCATCTAACTCTAAAAGCGAAAGGTAAAAGATGGCTACAATTCCATCTGTTGTCAATGCGAAAACATCCAAGGTTAGCAGCATTGACAGTAACAGAGTTTGCAGGGGATCTTGGAGGTCTTCTAGTCCAACCCTCTACTCTAGGAAACCTTACAACAGGAGTCACCAACCGGTGGTCCGCCACCTACTACCGGTCCATTGGCTGTTGGCCACTGGGCTGCAGGAGTGGCTGGCCAGTGCACATGCGTGTGCATGTTCCCACCCCCCACTCGTGCAATATCATGGGGTCGGGCAGGCGCTAGCATTGCCGTAAGCGTCGGGCAGGCCCTAGCATTGCCATGAGCGCACCCCTCCACTCGCGCTAGCATCGCTGCAGAGTGCTGACACTATCATCACTGCAAGCGCAACGTCCCCAACTTGCACTAGCCTCGCGGCATTGGGCGGGCACTAGTACCATCTGAGCTAGTGGCCCCATTTGCGTCACATGCTCCATCACGGCCCCGATCGTGCACGCACGGCCCCCATTCACACTTGCACCCGTAAAAGCTCCTCCACCCCCAATCCGGGCCGCCAACCCAGAAAGATTGGGGACCCCTGTCTTACACCATTCCAGACAAATGGCTGTCCAGTCTCTTCTTAAAAACCTCCAGTGTTGGAGCACCCACAACTTCTGGTGGCAAGCCGTTCCACTGGTTAATCGTTCTCACTGTCAGGAAATTTCTCCCTTTGTTCTAAGTTGCTTCTCTCCTTGATAAGTTTCCACCCGTTGCTTCTTGTCCTGCTCTCAGGTGCATGATAGTCCCAATAACCTAGGGGTTGCCCCAAAGAAGAGGGGATCATCCTATTTTCCAAAGCACCAGGAGGCAAGACAAAAAAAGCAACGGATCGAAACTAATCAAGGAAAGGAGCAACCTGGAACTAAGGAGAAACTTCCTGACAGTGAGAAAAATGAACCAGTGGAACAGCTTTGCCTCCAGAACTTGTGGGTGCTCCATCACTGGAGGTTTTCAAAAAGAGATTGGACAGCTATTTCTCTGAAATGATATAAGGTCTCCTGCTTGAGCAGGGGGTTGGACTAGAAGACCTCCGAGGTCCCTTTTAACTCTGTCATTCTGTTATCAAGCAGACCCTGGAGCGCGCGTGACACTGGACATGTGACTGGAAAGCAAAATCACAAGACTGCATCTCACTTCCTTTGGCCATGTCATTGCGGGAGAATTCGCTTGGGTAAATAATTGTGTTTGGAAGAGTTAGTGGTCAAAGGAAACTAGCACGTCGACGGCTGGACCCCAGCCAAGCTGACACCAGGCAGAGCACAGAACAACTGAAAGAATAATATAAGATTGGAAGACGGGGAGAGACCTGGCCCGTAAAATCGCCGAGAGTTGGACACAACTGAATGGATAACACAGACATCATCAGATACAATCTTATTCTATTAGTGAAGAGCTGGTTTGTTCTGTTCATTTGTGTGTGTTTTTACTTACCTGATCTCCTTTTGGTCCCTCGGGGCCTGGAAGTCCCTAATAATAATAATAATAATAATAATAATAATAATAATAACAACAACAACAACAACAACAACAACAACAACAACAATAACAACAACAACAGCAACAACAACAACAAGCACTTGAACACCATTGGCATTGACAAATTCGCCATCAGTCAATTGCAAAAGGCAGCCTTACTAGGAACTCCTTCCATCCTGCGACGAGATCTGTAATGCCATCAAACATCCACATCTGCCTATCCCAGGTCCTTGGTAAGGACTCGATAGGTAGACAAAAATGCCAAATCCAGTCTGAACATCTGGCTGACTGTGCGATGATCCATAATGATAATGATAATGATAATGATAATGATAATGATAATGATAATGATAATAAATTTGGAAGGGACCCTGGAGGTTATCTTGGAGGTCAAACATTTAACATTTAATGATAATAATAATAATAATAATAATAATAATAATAATAATAATAATAATAAAAGCAACATTAAAAGTGTTAACCAGTAGAAGGAGGAAATTAGAAATAGCAAGGGGAGTACCAACAGTAAGAGACGCCTCAGATGCAATCCCAAAACAACTGTAGCACCACTTGAACACCATCATCGGCATTGACAAATTTGGCATTAGTCAATTGCAAAAGGCAGCCTTACTAGGAACTGCTTCCATCCTGTGACAAGATCTGTAATGGCATCAAACATCCACATCTGCCTATCCCAGGTCCTTGGTAAGGACTCGATGGGTAGACAAAAATGCCAAATCCAGTCTGAACATCTGGCTGACTGTGCGATGATCAATAATAATAATAACAACAAGAACAACAACAGCAGCAGCAGCAACAGCAATAGCAATAGCAATAGCAATAATTATTATTATTTGAACACCGTCGGCACTGACACAATCCCCATCAGTCAATTGCAAAAGGCAGCTAACTTGGAAAAAGCTGACATCCTGTTCCAGCCCTTTCAGCAGTTCCAAAAAGGCTCCACCCAAAATTTCCACCCCTCAGCTGACCTTGAAGACACAGGTAAACCTCCAAGTGGCCTCAATGACTTTCTTGTTTTTCTTTGAAGGCGTTTCGCTTCTCATTCCAGAAGCTTCTTTAGCTCTGACTGGATGGTGGGGGAATGGGAGGATTTATACTCCTTGCAGACAGCTGGTCCTTTGCATTCTTTTAGAGGGTCGTTGAGACCACTTGGAGGTTTGTCTGTGTCCTCAGGGTCACCTGAGTGGTGCAAATGGGTGTTCCAGCCCTTTCAGCAGTTCCAAGAAGACTCCACTCCCATTTGCACCACTCAGGTGAACCTGAGGACACAGATAAACCTCCAAGTGGCCTCAACGACTCTCCAAAAGAGTGCAAATGACCAGCTGTCTGCAAGGAGTATAAATCCTCCCATTCCCCACCCACCAGTCAGAGCTGAAGAAGCTTCTTGGATGAGAAGCAAAATGCCTTCACGGAAAAACAAGAAAGTCCAGTTGCCTCTTGAAAAAAATCACCCTTGGGGCAATCCTTAACCTGGAGGACTGGGCATCTCCAACACCAAGTTGTTCTGTGAAGCTACAACTTGCATTCATGATGGGGGAATGCATTTAATGTCACAATGAAAGTGTGGTGCAGCAGTTACAGCGAGTCACAACTAGGTTTAAATTCCAAGAAAGAAAGAAAGAAAGAAAGAAAGAAAGAAAGAAAGAAAGAAAGAAAGAAAGAAGAGAAAGAAAGGAAGGAAGGAAGGAAGGAAGGAAGGAAGGAAGGAAGGAAGGAAGGAAGGAAGGAAGGAAGGAAGGAAGGAAGGAAGGAAGGAAGGAAAGAAAGAAAGAAAGAAAGAAAGAAAGAAAGAAAGAAAGAAAGAAAGAAAGAAAGAAAGAAAGAAAGAAAGAAAGAAAGAGATGTACCTCACCTTTTCTCCTTTGACACCATCTTGTCCCCTTTTACCCTGGATTTAAAAAAAAGAATAAACACGATTTTTAGGGTAAATCTGCAGAGTAAAACAGTAAACATTTGATTTTCATACAGTTAGTCCTCACTTAGCGAACACAATTAGGACTATCAACTCCATTGCTCAGCAGAACATCACATGATTGTAATGGGCTACCTCTGACAGAGACTGTGAATTCTAGTCGCGCCTTAGGCATTGAAAGTGGGCTAGGTGACTTTGGGCCAATCACCAGGAGACTGTAAGTTCTAGTCCTGCCTTAGGCATGAAAGCCAGCTGGGTGACTTTGGGCCAATCACCAGGAGACGGTGAGTTCTAGTCCTGCTTTAAGCAAGAAAGCCAAATGAGTGACTTTGGGCCTATCACCAGGAGACGGTGAGTTCTAGTCTTGCCTTAGGCATGAAAGCCAGCTGGGTGACTTTGGGCCAATCACCAGGAGACAGTGAGTTCTAGTCCTGCTTTAAGCAAGAAAGCCAAATGGGTGATTTTGGGCTGATCACCAGGAGACGGTGAGTTCTAGTCTTGCCTTGGGCAAAAGCTAGTTGGTGATTTGGGGCCAATCATTAGGAGACGGGGAGTTCTAGGCATGATGGACAGCTGGGTGACTTTGGGCCAATCACCAGGAGACGGTGAGTTCTAGTCCTGCTTTAAGCAAGAAAGCCAAATGGGTGACTTTGGGACTATCACCAGGAGACGGTGAGTTCTAGTCTTGCCTTAGGCATGAAAGCCAGCTGGGTGATTTTGGGCTGATCACCAGGAGATGGTGAATTCTAGTCCTGCCTTAGGCAAGAAAGCCAGCTGGGTGACTTTGAACCAGTCCCTCTCTTTCAGCCCAGCCCACCTCACAGGGTTGTTGTTGTGAGGAAAATAAGATGAGCTAGATGTGCTGGATAAGTTCACCGCCTTGAGTCATTTGTCAAAATAATAAAGCCGGGATACAAACAGACAAACGAACAAACCAGTCTTTGTAGCGATTCGTACCCTCAAACCAGGGGGTCCTTCTTCCCCTGGAAATCCTTGTTCCCCCTAAGAAATAAGCAACAAGGCCATCATTCTTTTTTTTTGAAGCAACTCACAGATCAGGAGAAACGTTTGCTAGGAAAATAAATTTGGGACGGATTTGGGCTGAGCTAGTCAAAAATAATTCATTTTATTTTATTTTTTAAAAAAGTTAAGACAACTTGTAGCAACTTTTCGCCAACTGTCCCTTGTGTACACACACACACACCCCCGCCACACACACATGCACACAAACAACTACACATAGATATTTCCTTAGGTGGGAACACAGTACAGGTAGTCCTCGACTTACTACCGGTTGCTTAGCAACTGTTCAGTTAGGAGAGACTCCTGAAAATATGCTTGATTAAGACTCCTTAATCAAGCATAGGCACATGCTCGATAATTTTGTTATAAAGCCTTTTTTTTTCTTTTTCTATTGTAATTGATTTCTTTTTTTTTTCTTGATTCTGCGTTTTAACCTTGGAAATAATAAAAAGGAAACCCAGCAAAAGAGGCTGGACAGTCATTTATCTGAAATGGTATAGCTTCTCCTGCTTGAGGGGGCTGGACTAGAAGACCTCCAAGGTCCCTTCCGGTTCTATTCTATTCTATTCTATTCTATTCTATTCTATTCTATTCTATTCTATTCTATTCTATTCTATATTTTCTATTCTATTCTATTCCATTCCATTCCATTCCATTCCATTCCATATTTTCTATCCTACCCTACCCTACCCTACCCTACCCTATCCTATATTCTCGATTTCTCCAATATCTATTCTATTCTATTCTATTCTATTCTATTCTATTCTATTCTATTCTATTCTATTCTATTCTATTCTATTCTATTCCACATATCCTATCCTATCCTATCCTATCCTATCCTATCCTATCCTATCCTATCCTATCTTCTCGATTCAATTCGATTTCTCCAATATTTATTCTATTCTATTCTGTTGTGTTGTGTTCTGTTCTGTTCTATATTTTCTATTTTCTATTCCATTCTATTCCATTGCATTCTGATGGAGGAGTCCCTCCCAGTCACATTTATTTATTTATTTTATTTTTATTTAATTAGTTTTATATACCGCCCTATTACCGAAGGACTACAGGGCGGTTTACAGGGCAAAGTTAAAAGACAATATAAAAATTAAAATACAATTAAAATAAAATTAAATAACAATTAGGGAACATCTGCTGCCGGCATCAAGCTCCCTGCGCCCTGTGCGTTCCCACAGAGAGGGCCTCCTCAGGGTGCCACCGATCAGGGAATGTCGATTGGTGGTGCCCAGGGGGAGATCCTTCTCTGTGGGCGCTCCGGAGCTGTGGAATCAGTTGCCGGTAGAGCTCCGGATGGCGCCCGATCTTCGCTCCTTTCGTCGCGATCTCAAGACGTTTTTGTTTGTACAAGCCGGCCTAGCCTGATGGGGATTGGTGGGGTTTTTATTTTTTGTATTTTTAATTTTATTTTTGGGGTTTTATAATTGTATTAATTGTTTTAACTTGGGCAATTATTTAATCTCTTTTTAATGTTTGTACTTTGTATTTGACTTTTGCCACTGTGAACCGCCCTGAGTCCTCAGGGAGAAGGGCGGTATAGAAATATTATTAAATTAAATTAAATTAAATTAAATTAAATTAATAGCCCCAAAAGTTAAAAAATTTAAAAAGTTAAAACCTCTCAGTCCAGGCCAGATAAATTAAATAACCAGGTTTTTAGGTCCTGGCGAAACCAACGAAGGTCGGGGGCGGTCCGGAGTTCCACAGGCAGATCGTTCCATAGGGCAGGCGCGCCCACAGAGAACGCCTTTCCTCTGTGATTTACGGGTTGTTTTTTTTTGCCAGAAACTGACAATTACTTCTGGTTTTCAACAAAAACCCCTCCCTTGACCTAAAACGGCTTCACTTAATGGCTGCAGGGTTGGCGTAACAATCATGGCATTCGTTTAACGACCGCTGCCATAAAATCAGGCAGGGTTTGATTTGCTTAACAACCGGCATGACTTAACTCTAATTCTGCGATTAGTTACTGTCATAAGTCGAGGACTAGGTGTATGCAGTATCCCAAATTATTCAGAGGGTAGGGCAAGAGAAGGGAGAAGTTGTTTTCTCCCTCTTGATTTTAATTTGGATCCTCTCGCAAACCCATCAGCTGAAAATCTCCCGGCTTTTGCCAAGGTATCTTTAATTTTAAAATATTAATAGAGAAACCATCTTTCAAAACTTACTTTTGACCCCTGGGGTCCCGGATGTCCCACAGCTCCCTGCAAGCCAAAATAAAGAAGACAATTTCATCCTAAAGGTAAAGGTAAAGGTTCCCCCGCACATGCGTGCTAGTCGTTTCCGACTCTAGGGGCCGGTGCTCATCTCCGTTTCAAAGCCGAAGAGCCAGCGCTTGTCTGAGGACGTCTCCGTGGTCATGTGGCCGGCATGAGTAGACGCCAAAGGCACATGGAACGCTGTTACCTTCCCACCAGAGTGGTCCCTATTTTTCTACTTGCATTTTTACGTGCTTTCGAACTGCTAGGTTGGCAGAAGCTGGGACGAGTAACAGGCGCTCACTCTGTTACGCGGCACTCGGGAGTCGACCTGCCAAACTGCCGACCTTCTGATCGAGACTAAGCTCCAGCGTCCTAAACCCACTGAGCCACCGCGTCCCTCGATTTCATCCTAGCAAATGTTTATTCATTAATTTTTGCACCCACTCTTCCCCCAAAGCGTTTGCCGTGGGTTTTCCCCCACGGAGGCTCAGAAATCAAACAAGGTGCATTAAAGATTGGGATCTGATTTTTTTAATGTTCGCTTTCTTTCATTTTTTTGTGGAGTTCCTGTTTAGAAAGAAGAAGGGAAGAGGGGGTGGGAAGAGGATTTGTTTTGGTTTTCCAACCTCTACGCTAGCTTCTTTTTTTTTGTATGTTTGTTTTTGCAGAGGGGTAAAGGCAAAGATATGCCAAGAAATATTAAAAAATGAGCAAAAAGGAAGGAAAGGAGAGAAGGAAGAAAGAGAGGAGAGGGAAGGGCAGGGGAGGGGGCAGAGAGGGGAGCGGTAGGAGTAGGGGAAGGAAAGGGAAAGGGAAGGAAAAATTTTAAAAAAGGAAAATAAAGTTCGCTTTTAAAAAGCTGGAGGGGATAGGATTAATTTTTCTTTAATTTCTTGAGTGCCTGGGGTTGTCTCAGCAGCAACTGTTTGACGTTGAGGCAAGCTTAGAAGCTAAGCAGGATCAGACCCGGCTAGCATCTGGATGGGAGACAACAGAACATAGTCCTGGACTTACAACCCCAATCGAGCCCAAAATTTCTGTTGCTAAGGTGGGGACACCTTGTTCAGTGAAGTTTGCCCTATTTTACGTCCTTTCATGTCAGAGTTGCTCAGTGTATCACTGCGGTCCTTAAGTTAATAATCCGGTCGCTAAGTGAATCCGGCTTCCCCACTTGCTTGTCAGAAGGTCGCAAAAGGGGAATCACATGACCCCGGGACACTGCGACCATCATAAATATGAGTCATTTGCCAAGCATCTGAATTTTGACCGGGGTGGTGGTGCTGATGGTAGTGGTGGCGCAAACAACGGTCGGAAGTATGAAAAACAGGTCCTTTAAATCAACTTTTTCCCAGTGCCGTTTGTAACTTTGAACGGTCACTGAATGAATGGTTGTAAGTTGAGGACAATCCGTCAACAGACCTTTGTGTTCACAGGTATCATTTTGAACCCACAGCTGAAGAGAAACCTTATTACAGAGTTCAACACCCACCTTATCTCCTTCTGTTCCTTTTAATCCTGGCACCCCCATCAATCCGATCCCAACTTCACCCTAATAATGGAAGCAGTGAAGATTGATTGATTGATTGATTGATTGATTGATTGATTGATTGATTGATTAAATTTATGGAAGGCCGGCCAGTTCCATGAATCCATCCTGGCTGGTGACAAAAAACTAATTAAAGCAGGAACCCAGAATTAAAAGCATGATGAATATCTGCAAAAGAACTATAAAGACATGATTTGGGTCGCCTCCAGATGTTGTGAGGGCTCCAACAATGGAGGTTTTTTAAGAAGAGACTGGACAAACCATTTGTCTGAAATGGTATAGGGTTTCCTGCCACGAGCAGGGGGTTGGACTAGAACAGGGCTATTCACCAGTGGCACAAGTACCGCCCGTGGTACATTGGCACCTGGCAGGTAGTATAGTAAGATCGGGAGTATAGTAAGATCCTGCTAAACTCCTCTCTACCCATTCATGCCTATACCTCTGATCTCTTAAGATGTCGATTAAAGTCAAGAAATCCACCACTCCTCACAGCAACTTAAGCTGCTGGCCCGAACATCAGAGCACTATAAAAAAGTGGATGGAAGCATGGAGTAGCTATACCTCCCAAGATATTTCTGAGCATATATTTTTTTTAATTCCATTTATATCCCGCCCTTCTGCCGAAGACTCAGGGTGGCTTATTAATCCTAATAGTATACCTCCAGGATTTAATCTACCCCGACACATATGGGTGACATACAATAGAATTAGAACGACTCATGGGGTGTGTGCCGATTCTCTGTAGAAATGGCGAAAGACACCTTCAGCACAATGTGATTGCGGGGCTCCCCGACAGACTATCCAACATATAGTGAGGGAATGCACTAATAGAAGATAGCCAGGAGATTTTAAGGACTTCCTCTGCGTAACAACGGCAGCTACTGACTGGATCTCCAAACTCGACATTAAACTCTGAAACTGTTGTTCCTGTTTTCCTCTTAGGTTTTATAATTGCTTCTTTTTTTAAAAAAAAATTGTTTTAACTGTTCTAACTTGTAAATATGAAGTGCTTTTAATTCTGTGTGTGACCAGCCATACGCTAAATAAATTAACCTGGCAGGTGGTAGGCGACCATCCTAGGAAAGTGGGTAGCGGGGGAGGGGAATGAGCCGAACCGGCGGCAGCACCGCACAAAGCCTGAGCCAGAGACGGCTGGAGCTGCAGGGCTGTCAGGGCTCACCGGAAGCGCCAGAGGATCGGCGCCAGGATCCAGCTGGAGCTCAGCACTGATCCCAGCGCTTTTGCTGAGCCCAGAAGAAGCACCGATCAGCTGGAACGTTGCAGCATCTCCAGGATCTTGTGTCGTTGCATTCAGATGCTTGGCAACTGATTCATATTTATGACGGGCCACAGTGTCCCAGGGTCATGCAAAATGACCAAAACCTGCTGCAACCACCCAGCAGAGGGGGGGAGGGAATAAAAACCCAAACACCTACCCCACCCCACCCCCGCTGCCAATCCTCAACCTCGAACAGGAGGAAGAATGCCCACCAGACGGGCAGGCAGGTGTCTTGCTCGGCTGTGGCTTGGGGGGGCACTTTTTCAGTGCCACTGTAACTTTGAACTGTTGTAAGTTGAGGACTACCTGTACTTCATCACTTTTTTCCTTTTTTTTGGGGGGGTCAGTACGTTTTTGACCCCTTGCTAGGCGACTGGTGGTCCTCGGATGTTGCCATATCCTAAAAGTGGTACAATGGGTGAAAAGGTTGAAAAGCCCTGGACTAGATGACCTCCAAAGGTCCCTTCCGTTTCTGAAATTCTGTCATTCTGCAATTCATTCAGAGCTGCTTTTAGCTAGCAGGAAAGTCCAGCGAAGGAACAAACCATACATCACCCTTTTGTAAACCATTTTTGACCGGGATGGTATAAAGTCTCCTGCCTTGAGCAAGGGGGTTGGACTAGAGGACCTCCGAGGTCCCTTCCACTTCTGTTAATTCTGTTATTCTGCTTCATAGAATCACAAGAATCAGAGTCGCGGACTACCCACGTCTAAAAATATATTGTCAAAGGGGAAAAGACAAAATATATTGTCAAATATATTGTCAAATATATTGTCAAAGGGGAAAAGCTTGGGTAAAAAAATGGGACCAGGCTGGGGTTTAAATCAAAAACAGTCCTGTCAAGAATGAAACTTTGGCAGCTGCGTGCCATTGCATTTAAAACTTGCCTTTAAACTAAGAGAGGGGAGGTGTTACTTTCAAGTGGGTTAGATGGAGAAACGAAACTTCTACGATTCTGCTGAGGACTGTGAGAGCCTGAAACCTTTTCAAGGACACCAGAACAGGTGTGGATTTGAAGCAGACGGTTCCCGTAACAAAGCAAACTTGTTGGGACGACGTAAGATGTTGGGGTTTCGGCTGGGAAAACTATTGTTTTAAGTCTATGAATTTAGTGTGGGGAACCTCAGAGTTAGTTTTGCTTCGACGTTACCGCTGCAGTGTGTTCCAATCAACAGCAAGATTTTTGGAGACGGAATGAACCTGGAGTTTAATTTGGATTCTTGAGCTGGATGTTGACAAGTACCTTTTCACCTTTGGGTCCCGGAAATCCAGCAGGACCATCCAGTCCGATTGGACCAGGTAAAGCCCAGGTTTCCCCCTGGAAAAGGTAAAAAAAAAGTCTCTTTGTTAGGTTTCCACTGAGATAAGGACACAGCTGTCTAGAAAACTTAATTCAACCTGTGGGAAGTCAGAGAAGCAAATATTAAAAGGGCAGAAAATATCCCCCCCTCCCGCAGAGAAGCAAATATTAAAAGGGCAGAAAAATATATTTCCTCAAAGGATCTTAAAGAGGCAGAGAAAAGCTTGCCCGGTTTTCTTCATTAGCCCCAAGCCTCCCTCCCCCAAGCAGAAACCAGCTCTGTAGAAATGCAGATATGATAATCCATTCAGGAAGGTTGGAGGCCCCCAGCTAGAAGATTAAGAAGACAAAGACACCTAAAATCTATATACCCCCACCCAAACTCTAAGATGGGACATAATAGGATTAACCCCACAGATGCCAAAGGGACACAGGTCAGAATACATGACACAGGGAATACAAAGCCTCAAACAGGAACAGGAAACAACTCCAAACAAAAGCCCCAGAAGGTATAAAACCCCACTCCCTACATGTGCTCTCTCTTTTTTTCTTCCAGAGCCATCTTCCTGTCTGGCTCTCCTCTTCAATAAACTGCAACCTTCTTTCTAAAGCAGGTCGCCGTGTTGTTTGTTCCCGGCTTGGACCGAACCCTGATGCAAGGACTTTTCCTTCAACAAACCTTTAGCCATATTAGAGGGCTAACAATTGACGACAATCGAGAACGGGTTTTTCCACTGCTAAGTGAGGCAGTTAAGTAAGCCGCGCCTGATTTTATGACCTTTCTGCCATGGTTGTTAAGTGAATGCCTTAAGGAGGTGGTCCTTAAGCGAATCTGGCTTCCCTCGTTGACTCTGCTTGTCAGAAACCGCCTGGAAAGTTGAGAGGGTAGCATTGTGACCCCAGGAAAATGAGTGACCTCTCACACAAAAATCCAATGCTGGGTTGCCCAGGGCCTCAATTTTGATCATGTCATCGCAGGGGACACTGTGGTGGTCGTAAGTGTGAGGACCGCTCATCACGTCACTTCTTTCGGTGCTGTTGTCACCTGGAACAATCACTGAGCGAATAGTTGCAAACTTGAGAACTAAAGGTAGTCCTCAACTTACAACAATTCATTTAGTGACCATTCAAAGTTACAACGGCACTGAAAAAAGTGACTTATGACCGACTTTCACACTTACGACCGTGTGCAGCATTCCCCATGATCAAAATTCGGACCCTTGGCAACTGGTTCATATTTATGACGGTCTCAGTGTCCCCCGGGGTCACGTGATCCCCTTTTGCATACCTTCTGACAAGCGAAGTCCATGGAGAACACCAGATTCTTTACAACTGTGTTACTAATTTTCACAACTGCAGTGAATCACTTAACAACGGTGGCAAGAAAAAGTGGTAAACTGAGGAGCAAAACCCATTTAACAACCTGTCTCTCTTAGCAATAGAAATTTGTGGCATTGATTTTGGTCACCTTTTGGGGTTGACAATACACACAACTCCCAGATCCCCAGTGGAGCAATGCTACTATTTGGGCCTAGTCAGGAGAAGGCAGTTTGAGGAACAGTTTTGTGGAGCAGCCATGTAGAGCCAGGGTCTGCAACCTTGGCAACTTTACAACTGGTGGACTTCAACTCCCAGAATTCCCTCAGCCAGCTTTTCTTTTGCAGCTATGCTGGCTGAGGAATTCTGGGAGTTGAAGTCCACCAGTCGTAAAGGTTGCCAAGGTTGGAGACCCCCTGAGGTAGAGCTTTGTACGAAGATCCTGCTGTTTTGGTCCACAGAGGAGGGGTGGCACCATAACTCTTAGTAGTAGTGTTCATCCCTTTGAATTAGGAGTGTCCAATCTTGGCCACTTGAAGACATGTGTGACTTCAACTCCCAGAATTCCCCAGCCAGCAATGACAATGAGAACAATTAACCAATGGAATGACTTGCCTTCAGACAGTTGTGGGTGCTCCATCACTCGAGGTTCTCAAGAAAAGATTAGACAACCATTTTGTCCAGAATGGTTGAGGGTGGGGTCTCCAACCTTGGCAACTCTTGAAGACCTGTGGCTGGGGAATTTCTGGGGGTTGAAATCCACAGGTCTTCAAGTTGCCAAGGTTGGAGACCCTCTACTTCGAACGCTTTGCAATCACAAGCCACAAGTAGCTAATTATAACTTGATGGTTACCCAAGTTATCTTCTTCGTCCCTACTAGGAGTAACATCTCCCTTGAGTAAGAAAACATCCTACTGTTCTTCCTCTAAGCGACGAAGAGGTCCAGTTAGGAACAGAAGATCCCACTCACCGTTTCCCCCTCTTCCTCCTTTCTCTCCTTTGATCCCACTTCTGCCTCGAGGACCCTGATAAACAGAAATACTGGATTTGCAAAACACATTGAAGTAGCCAGGGGTAGGCAACCTTGGCTCTTTTATGTCTCGTGGAATTCAAACTCTCAGAATTCCTCAGCCAGCATGAGGGAACTATGGCCCCCTCATGACTTGTGGACTTCAACTCCCCAGAATTCCTGAGCCAACATGAGGGAACTATGGCCCCCTTCATGACTCGTGGACTTCAACTCCCAGAATTCCTGAGCCAGCATGAGGTAATTATGGCCACTTTATGACTCGTGGACTTCAACTCCCAGAATTCACTGAGCCAGCATGGAGGAATTATGGCCCCTTCATGACTTGTGGACTTCAACTCCTCAGAATTCCTCAGCCAGCATGGCTCAGCCTTGGAAACTTTCCCTTTCCCCTCAGCATGGCTGGCTGAGGAATTCTGGGAGTTGAAGTCCATGAGTCATAAAAAAACCAAGGTTGCCTACCCCTGAACTAGAACTAAAAAAAAAAGTGATTGACAGCTTGTGATTTTAGATGTGGCAGAAGGCCAGCCAAGTCGTCTTATCAGGAACCAGGTAATTCTCGACTTTCAAATATTTCTTTAGCGACCAGTTACGACGGCACTTGAAAAAAGGGACTTAGAGCCGGTCCTCGCACTTATGACCATCCCGGCACTATTTTGTGATGTTCCCAGCTGGCTTCGGACAAGCGAAGTCACTTAATGACTTGTACAATTTACTTAACTGCTGTGATTTCGACCTGCCTTGGCAACAGAACCTCTGATCTTAATTGCGGTCATAAATTGAGGACTACCTGAATGCTTTCGTACAGTTGATTTATCTGGAGATAACAAAAGGCATTTATGTTCTGTAAAATATCAGTAGAGACATTAGCACTTACGCAAAGGTAACGGAAAGGTC
>CM044359.1:3624859-3789367 GCA_024294585.1 Vipera latastei
GTTTCCTACTTGAGCAGAGGGTTGGAGTAGAAGACCTCCAAGGTCCCTTCCAGTTGTATGATTCTGTTTTAACCTGTTTTAATCAGCCCCTTTTCCACACCTCTTTGTCATTTCATCTCCAATCCTGTATTTCGTTACGTTGGGCTGAACTTGTCATCATCTCCCTCCGTAGCCCATTTTTCTCCTAAACCCAACAGAATTAAGCATTGTATTATATTGGGCATGATTATTTAATTCTTTTAACTTCTTTTAACTTTTGTATTTATATTTTGATATTTATTGCCCTGTACACTGCCCTGAGTCCTTCGGGAGAAGGGCGGTATAAAAATTTAATAATAAATAAAAATAAATAAATTAAATGATCAGAAAAGGAGAAAGGAAATTGGAAAAATAGACAGGATGTGGAATTACTCCATGCAGATGCAACGGAATTCAGCTCATAAAGACTCTGGGGCTTGAACTGGCTGTCAAAGGGTGCCTCCGGGAAAGAATTCAATTTGAAACATGTTGGGCTGCAAAACACACACACACACACACACACACACACACACACACACAAAGATACACACATAGAGGCACACAGAGATACACGCGCACGAACACAACAAACACTTTAAAGCACCCAGAGGTCTCTTGATTGTCTTTTCCAAACAAATAGATATTTGTTACGTCAAATGCATGGAAATGCATTTTCCTGGGTGACTATTAAGTATACAGTACGGTAGTAATAAAACAGCTGCTGTGTGCTTTCTGCTCTTCATTGGAACCGCAACACAGCATCACTGTGGGAGAGTGAATATGGCTGTATTTGGCCTAAATGTAATTCTCGTTGAGTTCCTGGTTTTGATGGTCTAATGGTGGTGGATCCAAAGGGATCCATATATTTTCCAAATATTTCCATCCAAATAAGCCAATCTGTTTTCCAAAGTCTTCGTTCTCCTTCTCCCCTGCTACTCCCTGCAAACCCCCCTCCCTTCTAGCACTGATGATGTTCCCTAGTTGGGTCATGAAATGTCTGCAAGAAAACAGCCAAGCTCAGAAGGCACCAAGGATGCCACAGTTCTCCTCCTCCTCCTCCTCCTCCTCCTCCTCCTCCTCCTCCTCCTCCTCCTCCTCCTCCTCCTCCTCCTCCTCCTCTTCCTCCTCTTCTGTGCAAACCCCACTCCCTTCTAGCACTGATGATGTTGCCTAGTTGGGTCATGAAACATCTGCAAGGAAACCACCAAGCTCAGAAGGCGCCAAGGACCCCACCCTCCTCCTCCTCCTCCTCCTCCTCCTCCTCCTCCTCCTCCTCCTCCTCCTCCTCTCTGCAAACCCCCC
This sequence comes from Vipera latastei, assembly GCA_024294585.1. Classification (NCBI taxonomy): domain Eukaryota; kingdom Metazoa; phylum Chordata; class Lepidosauria; order Squamata; family Viperidae; genus Vipera; species Vipera latastei. The sequence goes on from CM044359.1 coordinate 3,626,180, forward strand.
TCCCTTTTAGCACTGATGATGTTGCCTAGTTGGGTCATGAAACATCTGCAAGAAAACAACCAAGCTCAGAGAGCACCAAAGACCCCACAGTCCTCCTCCTCCTCCTCCTCCTCCTCCTCCTCCTTTCTAGCACTGATGATGTTGCCTAGTTGGGTCATGAAACGTCTGCAAGGAAACCACCAAGCTCAGAAGGCACCAAGGACCCCACAGTCCTCCTCCTCCTCCTCCTCCTCCTTTCTAGCACTGATGATGTTTCCTAGTTGGGTCATGAAACGTCTGCAAGGAAACCACCAAGCTCAGAAGGCACCAAGGACCCCACAGTCCTCCTCCTCCTCCTCCTCCTCCTCCTTCCTCACCAGAAACCCCCCCCTCCCTTCTAGAACTGATGATGTTCCCTAGTTGGGTCATGAAACATTTGCAAGAAAACCACCAAGCTCAGAGAACCAAGACCCTACAATCCTCCTCCTCCTCCTCTCTGCAAACCTCACTCCCTTCTAGCACTGATGATGTCGCCTAGTTGGGTCATGAAACGTCTGCAAGAACCAACCAAGCTCAGAGAGCACCAAGGACCCCCACAGTCCTCCTCCTCTCCTTATTCCCTTCTAGCACTGATTATGTTCCCTAGTTGGGTCACGAACCGTCCGCAAGAAAACCCCCCAGCTCTGAGAGCACCGAGGAGCCCACAAATGTCTATGTACTGTAAAACCACAAATATATTTCAGGGAGTTGATCTCCACTTGGCAGAATCCATCCCTTTCTCACGTTTAGGCTGATCCAAAAAGATCGAAGATATCAAAGCCCACACGAGTTTTCCTGAACCATTGCTTCTCAAGCCAGCTCTTGCTTTGAGCAGCAAATTCTTTCCGCTGAGTCGGGCAAATGCCGGCGTCGTTCAGGACTTTATTTTTAAAAAAGGCTCTCCTTTCTGACCGTTGCTTTTAGGGGGAAAACACGCCAGCAATTATCTTGGTGGCTCTCTGCCCATAGCAGGCCAAGGGCCCACCCCCATATATTAATCCGGGCGCCCCTTTGGCGCCTGGAGGAGAAGAAGCTCTTTGGGGTTAGTAAACCTGAACCGAAGGGAGAGATCCATCATTTCCTTGCTGCACTCTGAGCGTGGCGGGTTCCTTGCGGAGGTTTTGTGACCCAACTAGGTAACATTGTCAGTGCTAGAAGAGAGGAGGAGGAGGAGGAGGAGGAGGAGGAGGAGGAGGAGGAGGAGGAGGAGGGAGGAAGACGATTGTGGGGTCCTTGGTGCTCTCTCAGCTTGGTGGTTTCCTTGCGGACATTTCATGACCCAACTAGGCAACAACGTCAGTGCTAGAAGGGAGTGGGAGGGAGGGAGGGAGGAAGAGGAGGAGGAGGAGGAGGAGGAGGAGGAGGAGAGGAGGAGGAGGAGGAGGGAGGAAGACGATTGTGGGGTCCTTGGGGCTCTCTCAGCTTGGTGGTTTCCTTGCGGACATTTCATGACCCAACTAGGCAACAACGTCAGTGCTAGAAGGGAGTGGGAGGGAGGGAGGGAGGAAGAGGAGGAGGAGGAGGAAGAGGGAGGAAGACGATTGTGGGGTCCTTGGTGCTCTCTGAGCTTGGCGGTTTCCTTGCGGACGTTTCATGACCCAACTAGGCAACATCATCAGCGCTAGAAGGGAGGGGGGGTTGTGGAGAGGAGGAAGAGGAAGAGGGGGACTGTTGGGTTCCACTGTATTTTAATATTATAATGGAATGCAATACTAGTAGTCCTCGACTTGGGACCACAGTTGAGCTCAAAATTTCTGTTGCTAAGCGAGACATTTGTTAAATGAGTTTTGCCCCATTTTACAAACTTGCTTGCCACTGTTGTTAAGCGAATCACTGCAGTTGTTAAGTGAGTAACACCATTGCTAAGAGAATCTCGCTTTCCCATTGGCTCTGCTTGTCAGGAAGATCGCAAAAGGGGACCACGTGGCCACAAGAGACCCTGCGACTGCCATAAATACGAGCCAGTTTTCCAGCGTCTGAATTTTGATCATGTGACCCTGGGGAATGTTGCAAACGGTCGTAAGTGTGAAAAACGGTCATAGGTCAAAGACTGTCTGTACAATGCAGTGCAATACAACACAGTAATCTGATGTAAAATGTGATATGATATATTGTAATATGGTATATGATGATAATAGAATAGAATAGAATAGAATAGAATAGAATAGAATAGAATAGAATAGAATAGAATATAGAATAGATAATATAGAATAGAATAGAATAGAATAGAATAGAATAGAATAGAATAGAATAGAATAGAATAGAATAGAATAGAATAGAATAGAATAGAATAGAATAGAATAGAAAATGTGGAATGGAATGGAATGGAATGGAATCGAATAGAAAATAGAATAGAATAGAATGCAGAAATAGAATAGAATAGAAAATAGAATAGAATACAGAAATAGAATAGAAAATAGAATAGAATAGAATGCAGAAATACAGAAGAATAGAGAATAGAATATAGAATACAATACAGTTCAATACAATATCAGCATGTTGTTGTTGTTAGTTGCGAAGTCGTGTCGACCCATCGCGACCCCATGGACAACGTTCCTCCACGCCTTCCTGTCCTCTACCAATCAGCATATGATAATATAATATAATATAATATAATATAATATAATATAATATAATATAATATAATATAATATAATATAATATAATATAATATAATATAATATAATATAATATAATATAATATAATATAATATAATATAATATAATATAATATAATATATAATATAATATAATATAATATAATATAATAATATAATATAATATAATATAATACAAATACAATACAATAACATAACATAACATAACATAACATAACATAACATAACATAACATAACATAACATAACATAACATAATATAATATAATATAGCATATTATAACAGTATAATACAATATTCATGCTTTCTATTTTCTCTTTGCCTTTTCTTTCCTTTTTCCTTTCCACGTTCACTTCACTCTATATGTTTCCTTATTAACTCTGCGCAATCTTTTAATTAAAACCATTTAATTTTTAAAAATTTATTTATTTTTTTGTTTTTAAAAAAGCTTCCTGCCACGAAAAGTCTTCTCCCTCTCCACCACCCTCCCCCCCGCTTCCTCCAGCTGAGCAAGACGGACTTCAATTCCCAGAAGGCGTCTGGGAAGGGAGAGGGCGGGGGGAGAGAGAGAGAGAGAGAGAGAGAGAGAGAGAGAAAGCGATACGGCCACGCGTACAGAGGGCGGGGCGCGCGGGGCTTCCTGGGAGACGTAGTCCGGCCCGCTCAGGAACGCCGTCAGGTTGCCCGGGAGAGAGCCGGCTGAAGAACTACAGCGGCGGGCAAGGCGAGGCCGGCTCGGGTAGGAAGCGGGGGCGCCGCGCAGGGTGCCGGCTCCGCGCTTGCGGCAGCGCCGGTGCTCTTCGCCGGCACGATGCACGCGGCCCTGGCGGTGGGGCTGGTCTTCGGGGGCTGCTGCAGCAACGTCGTCTTCCTGGAGCTCCTGATCCGGTGAGTGTCGGTGCAAAGGCCAGGGGAGGGGGGGAGGGGGGGGGCTCTGCCCCGCAACGTGGGAATGGCTTTCCCTGCGTCGGGTAGCTTGGGCTGGAGGGCGGTTTGCCATGAGCTGTGTGGATGCATGTGGGGATGATGTTACCCAGTTGGGTCAGGAGACGTCTGCAGGAAAAGCACCAACCTCTGGGAGCATCAAGGACCCTCCCACGCACAGTCGTCTTCTTCTTCTTCTTCTTCTTCTTCTTCTTCTTCTTCTTCTTCTTCTTCTTCTTCTTCTTCTAATAATAATAATAATAATAATAATAATAATAATAATAATAATAATAAGAAGAAGAAGAAGAAGAAGAAGAAGAAGAAGAAGAAGAAGAAGAAGAAGAAGAAGAAGAAGAAGAAGAAGAAGAAGAAGTTGGAAGGGACCTTGGAGGTCATCTAGTCCAACCCCCTGCTCAGGCAGGAAACCCTATACCATTTCAGGCAAATGGCTGTCCAGTCTCTTCTTAAAAACCTCCAGTGTTGGAGCATTCACCTCTTCTGGAGGCAGGTTGTTCCACCGGTTAATTGTTCTGACTGTCAAGAAGTTTCTCCTTAATTCCAGGTTGCTTCTCTCCTTGATTAGTTTCCATCCGTTGCTTCTTGTCCTGCCTTCAGGCGCTTTGGAGAAGAGCTTGACTCCCTCTTCTTTGGGGCAGCCCCTGAGATACTGGAAGTCTGCTATCATGTCACCCCTCACCCTTCTCTTCGTTAAACTACACATACCCAATTCCAGCAACCGTTCCCTATATGTTTTAGCCTCCAGTCCCCCAATCATCTTTGTTGCTTTTCTCTGTACTCTTTCTAGAGTCTCGAATAGACTCATAAACATCTGGAAAAACCACAAAGCTCAAAGATCACCAAGGACCCCACAGTTGTTGTTGTTGTTGTTGTTGTTGTTGTTGTTCTTCTTCTTCTTCTTCTTCTTCTTCTTCTTCTTCTTCTTCTTCTTCTTCTTCTTCTTCTTCTTCTTCTTCTTCTTCTTCTTCTTCTTCTTCTTCTTCTTCTTCTTCTTCTTCTTCCCCTTCTCCTTCTCCTTCTCCTCCTTCTCCTCCTCCTCCGATTTCATAAACCCAGAGACAGGATGATGATGATGATGATGATGATTAAACTTTTATTCATTAAACATGAAACTCAGTCAACTGAACACTCAAACGGACTGGCACCAATGGTTGACACGGGTTGCTGCCAGCATCCTGGATATCAACCAGGTATCTCCTTAAAATGTAAGATGTTCTGAGTAGCGCAGTTTTTTGTAGCTTTGCTGGAGTTATTGCAGGAAGCTGCAATGTATTTTGCAAAGTTTTTGGACATAGTTCCCAGTGCCCCGGTGACAATGGGTATCACTGATACGCGTTTCATCCATAATTGTGCAGTTTTGATGGCCAGGTCGCGGTATTTCGTAATTTTTTCCAGTTCTTTTCCTTCGACTCTGGCATCTCCTGGTACAGCGATATCAATCAGCTGGACGCTTTGGTTCTCTACGACGGCGATATCTGGCCTGTTGTGTTCCAAATGGCAATCTGTCTGTATTCGGAAGTCTCACAAGATCTTCACCTTCACCATTATTATTATTATTATTATTATTATTATTATTATTATTATTATTATTATTATCATCATCATCATCCCCCTTCTCCTTCCCCTTTTCTTCCTCCTCCTCTCCACAAACCCCCCTCCCTTCTAGCACTGATGATGTCACCTAGTTGGGTCATGAAACATCTGCAGGAAAACCACCCAGCTTAGAAAGCGCCAAAGGACTCCACAGTCCTCTCCTCCTCCTCCTCTCCCCCTAGTTGGGTCAGGAATGTATCAATTTAAATTCTGTGGGGTCCTTGGTGTTCTCTGAGCTTCATTCTTGGCTAGCAAATGCTTCATGGTCCATTCGCACTGATGATCTTCCCTAGTTGGGTCATGAAACCTCTGCAAGAAAACCATCCAGCTCAGAGAGCACCAAGGACCCCACAGTTCAGCCCTTAGCTACAAAAATTCTCTTCAGTCTACTATTAATGTTTTCCATATTCCTGAGTGGATTTTTCTGAGTCTTGATCGCCTCCATTTGCAAAAAAATGTGTGGCATTTAAAATGCTTTTGGCTTTTCCTTGCTTGGTTATATTTCTTATTTTTATTTCCAAGTTGGTGGGAGAAGAACCAGGTTAATCTTTAATAGTGGTTTCTTTTTTGACCAACAACTGGTTTTATCCTTGATTCGTCTCTAATGTACCCGTTTGCAAAAATAAATCAGGAGGAATTTGACATGTTCAGCTTTACACTTTTTCATAAAATGTATTAGCTTGAATAATCTATGAATGGCCTCTGAAGCGGACAGTTACTCGCAAGAAGTGATTAAATCTTCTAACATGTAAATTAAAGAGAAAAAGAGTACTCTCCAAGCAACATTTTTTTTAAAAAAAAAAAGCGTTTTCGAACATTGTGGGGAAAATAGACTTAAATAAGAACTTTTAAAACAGGATCTGTGACAAGGTGATTAAGATGATTAACTGGAAAAGAAGCTTCACATTGTTCCTTGTAGAAATACCAGAAAAATGTCTCTATTCAATTGTCATCTACTAAAATTACTAAGAAATGTACTAATTTAAGGCTGATAAATGAGAATATGATTAGAAGAAGAGAAAGCCAAGAAAAGCTACTGTGTGGCTTACAGAATTATAGAAACTAATTGTTATTGATTGTTTGCAAATAGAAACCCAGAGAACATCCTGTTTATCCAATATTAAGCTGATTAGGTTAAAAAAATGAATAAAATGTATTAAAAATAAATAAATTTTTAAAAGGTGGGCTTCTTAAGCCACGTAGAGCTTTTGTTTGTGCAGCCGCTTAAATCAAAATTTGTCTTAATGCATTCAGCGAATCAAGATTGTGCCGTTGATTGAGTGCATTGATTAAGGATCAGCTTGCACAAAGCCTTCAAAAGCTGAGAAAAACCTGTTTTTCTCACTTCCAACATACAGCAGTTACGTAATTGCACACCGCAATCCTTGACTTACAACCCCAGTTACAAAGAGAGTTTCCGTCGCTAAACAAAACAGTTAAAATGAGCCCTGCTTGATCTTGTGACCTTTTTTTTTTTTTGCCACGGTTGTTAAACAAATCGCTGAGTTTGTTAAGTGAATCAGGCAGTCGTTAAGCAAATCTGGCTGGTCACGTAACCCCCTGGGACACGACGACTGTCGTAAACACATGCTAGTGTCCCGTTTTGATCACGTGACCAGCTGTGATGGTCATAAGTGTGAGGACCGTTGTAAGTCATCGTTTTCGGAGCCGTTGTCGCTTCGCACAATCGAAGTTGTAAGTCGAGGATTGCCCGTATTCTGTTTCCTCAAGATGTCGCCAAAGCGGCAGACAAATTGTGATATTTTCTTTTCTCTCCTCTCCAGGGAATTTCCAGGAAGCGGGAATTTGATCACATTTTCCCAGTTCTTCTTTATAGCTTTGGAGGGTTTTATTTTTGAAGCCAAGTTCGGAAGGAAACAGCCCAGGATTCCTATCAGGTATGGCCGGTCTCTTTTATTTTGAAATATAATTTTTATTCGAGTTGATCAAAGTGTAAACCACAACTGAAAATAAAGATAATAGGGAAATAGGGGGAAGGAAAAGAGCCACAATTCCTCTCAGATATGGCCGATCTCTTTTATTTTGAAATATAATTTTTATTCGAGTTGATCATAATATAAAGTAGGAAGGAAAAGAGCCAAAATTCCTGTCAGTTATGGCCGATCTCCTTTATTTTGAAATATAGTTTTTATTCGAGTTTTATCATAATATAAAGTAGGAAGGAAAAGAACCCATAATTTTTAATTGGGGTTTTAAGTATACAGGGTCAATTTAATATTTTTTAATTGGTTTTTTAACTTTTGTATGGTGGATTTTTTAATTTCCTGTAAACCGCCCTGAGTCCTCAGGGAATAGGGCGGTATATAAATGGAACTAAATAAATAATAAATAAATTCCTGTCAGTTATGGCCGATCTCCTTTATTTTGAAATATAGTTTTTATTCGAGTTTTATCATAATATAAAGTAGGAAGGAAAAGAACCCCAATTTTTAATTGGGGTTTTAAGTATACAGGGTCAATTTAATATTTTTTAATTGGTTTTTTAACTTTTGTATGGTGGATTTTTTAATTTCCTGTAAACCGCCCTGAGTCCTCAGGGAATAGGGCGGTATATAAATGGAACTAAATAAATAATAAATAAATAAATAATTCCTGTCAGATATGGCCAGTCTCCTTTATTTTGAAATATAGTTTTTATTCGAGTTTTATCATAATATAAAGTAGGAAGGAAAAGAGCCACAATTCCTGTCAGTTATGGCCGATCTCCTTTATTTTGAAATATAGTTTTTATTCGAGTTTTATCATAATATAAAGTAGGAAGGAAAAGAGCCACAATTCCTGTCAGTTATGGCCGATCTCCTTTATTTTGAAATATAGTTTTTATTTGAGTTTTATCATAATATAAAGTAGGAAGGAAAAGAGCCACAATTCCTGTCAGTTATGGCCGATCTCCTTTATTTTGAAATATAGTTTTTATTTGAGTTTTATCATAATATAAAGTAGGAAGGAAAAGAGCCACAATTCCTGTCAGTTATGGCCGATCTCCTTTATTTTGAAATATAGTTTTTATTTGAGTTTTATCATAATATAAAGTAGGAAGGAAAAGAGCCACAATTCCTGTCAGTTATGGCCGATCTCCTTTATTTTGAAATATAGTTTTTATTTGAGTTTTATCATAATATAAAGTAGGAAGGAAAAGAGCCACAATTCCTGTCAGTTATGGCCGATCTCCTTTATTTTGAAATATAGTTTTTATTTGAGTTTTATCATAATATAAAGTAGGAAGGAAAAGAGCCACAATTCCTGTCAGTTATGGCCGATCTCCTTTATTTTGAAATATAGTTTTTATTCGAGTTTTATCATAATATAAAGTAGGAAGGAAAAGAGCCACAATTCCTGTCAGTTATGGCCGATCTCTTTTATTTTGAAATATAGTTTTTATTTGAGTTTATCATAATATAAAGTAGGAAGGAAAAGAACCCACAATTCCTGTCAGTTATGGGCGATCTCCTTTATTTTGAAATATAGTTTTTAATTCGAGTTTTATCATAATATAAAGTAGGAAGGAAAAGAGCCACAATTCTTGTCAGATACGGCTGATCTCTTTTATTTTGAAATATAGTTTTTATTTGAGTTTATCACAATATAAACTACAACTGAATACAAAAGAACTGGAAGGGACCTTGGAGGTCATCTAGTCCAGCCCCCTGCTCAAGCAGGAGAACCTATATCCTTTCAGATAAGTGACTGTCCGGACTCTCTAATTTTTATTTGAGTTTATCAAAATATAAAATGCAACTGAAAATTAATAATAAAGATAATGGGGAAAGAGAAGGAAAACAGGCCACAATTCCTGTCAGGTAAGTATGGCTGATCTCTTTTAAATATAATTTCCATTGAAGTTTTATCACAATATAAAACCACAACTGAAAAATAAAGATGACGGGGAAATGGGGAAGGAAAAGGAAAGATGAAAGAAGTGTAGGGAAAAAAGAATAAAACCAGGGATTTCCAGCTTTTTTCAGTGCCACAAAAGTTCAAAATAAAATTACATTTCTGTAACAACAAAATACAGGGAGTCCTTGTCTTACAACGGTTCGTTTAGTGACCATTCGAAGTTACAACGGAACTGAAAAAAGGGACTTAGGACCGTTTTTCACACTTATGAACCGTTCCAAGCTTCCCCAGGGTCACGTGATCAAAATCCAGAGGCTCGGCAACTGGCATGTACTTAACGACGGTTGCAGGCTCCCAGGATCGCGTGATCCCCTTTGGCGACCTTCTGACAATCAAAGTCAACAAGGAAGCCAGATTCACCTTAGATCGTGTTACTAACAAACTTGAGGACTATATGTAGTTTGATTTGTGATCCTTCTTTCTGCTTGGGTAACAAGCGGGAGGTCTGTGTTCGAGGAACTTCACCTCCCACATAACGTGCTTCTCTTCTTTCTAGGTTCTACCTCGTTATGGTGGGCATGTTCTTCACAGTGAGTGTGGTGAACAACTATGCTCTCAACCTGAACATTGCGATGCCCCTGCACATGATATTTAGATCGGTGAGATTCGATCTCAGTTTTCAGTATTTTTGTTTATTTCTTTATTTATATCCCACCTTTAATATTTTTATTCATAACTCAAGGAGATGAACAAGCCGGCTTTGATGCCTAAGACGGGACTAGAACTCACCGTCTCCTGGTGATTGGCCCAAAGTCACCAAGCCGGCTTTGATGCCTAAGACGGGACTAGAACTCACCGTCTCCTGGTGATTGGCCCAAAGTCACCCAGCTGGCTTTCATGCCTAAGGTGGGACTAGAATTTCCAGTCTCCTGGTGATTGGCCCAAAGTCACCCAGCTGGCTTTCATGCCTAAGGCGAGACTAGAGCTCACCGTCCCCTGGTGATTGGCCCAAAGTCACCAAGCCGGCTTTGATGCCTAAGGCGGGACTAGAACTCACCATCGCCTGGTGATTGGCCCAAAGTCACCCAACCGCCTTTCGTGCCTAAGGCGGGATTAGAACTCACCATCTCCTGGTGATTGGCCCAAAGTCACCAAGCCGGCTTTGATGCCTAAGGCGGGACTAGAACTCACCATCACCTGGTGATTGGCCCAAAGTCACCCAACCGGCTTTGATGCCTAAGGCGGGACTAGAACTCACCGTCCCCTGATGATTGGCCCAAAGTCACCAAGCCGGCTTTGATGCCTAAGGCGAGACTAGAACTCACCGTCCCCTGATGATTGGCCCAAAGTCACCAAGCCGGCTTTGATGCCTAAGGCGAGACTAGAACTCACCGTCCCCTGATGATTGGCCCAAAGTCACCAAGCCGGCTTTCATGCCTAAGGCGAGACTAGAACTCACCGTCCCCTGATGATTGGCCCAAAGTCACCAAGCCGGCTTTGATGCCTAAGGCGGGACTAGAACTCCCCATCGCCTGGTGATTGGCCCAAAGTCACCAAGCCGGCTTTGATGCCTAAGGCGAGACTAGAACTCACCGTCCCCTGATGATTGGCCCAAAGTCACCAAGCCGGCTTTGATGCCTAAGGCGGGACTAGAACTCACCATCGCCTGGTGATTGGCCCAAAGTCACCAAGCCGGCTTTGATGCCTAAGGCGAGACTAGAACTCACCGTCCCCTGATGATTGGCCCAAAGTCACCAAGCCGGCTTTGATGCCTAAGGCGGGACTAGAACTCACCATCGCCTGGTGATTGGCCCAAAGTCACCAAGCCGGCTTTGATGCCTAAGACGGGACTAGAACTCACCGTCTCCTGGTGATTGGCCCAAAGTCACCCAACTGGCTTTCATGCCTGAGGCGGGACTAGAACTCACCATCTCCTGGTGATTGGCCCAAAGTCACCAAGCCGGCTTTGATGCCTAAGGTGGGACTAGAACTCACCATCACCTGGTGATTGGCCCAAAGTCACCCAACCGGCTTTGATGCCTAAGGCGGGACTAGAACTCACCATCGCCTGGTGATTGGCCCAAAGTCACCCAACCGGCTTTCATGCCTAAGGCGGGATTAGAACTCACCATCTCCTGGTGATTGGCCCAAAGTCACCCAGCTGGCTTTCATGCCTAAGGCGAGACTAGAACTCACCGTCCCCTGATGATTGGCCCAAAGTCACCAAGCCGGCTTTCATGCCTAAGGCGGGACTAGAACTCACCGTCCCCTGATGATTGGCCCAAAGTCACCAAGCCGGCTTTGATGCCTAAGGCGGGACTAGAACTCACCGTCCCCTGATGATTGGCCCAAAGTCACCAAGCCGGCTTTGATGCCTAAGGCGAGACTAGAACTCACCGTCCCCTGATGATTGGCCCAAAGTCACCAAGCCGGCTTTGATGCCTAAGGCGAGACTAGAACTCACCGTCCCCTGATGATTGGCCCAAAGTCACCAAGCCGGCTTTGATGCCTAAGGCGGGACTAGAACTCACCATCGCCTGGTGATTGGCCCAAAGTCACCCAGCTGGCCAGATTCACTTAACAACTGTCCTGCTATTTTAACTGCTGCAGTGATTCACTTAACAACCGGGGCAAGAAAGGCTGTACAATGGGGCGAAAGTCACTGTAAAACTGTCTCGCTTAGCCACAGAAATGTTGGGGCTCAATTTATTTATTTATTTTTATTTTAATTCCATTTATATCCCGCCCTTCTCCGAAGACTCAGGGCGGCTTACAAGCTTAGCAGTAGCTTACGATCATAAGTCAAGGACCACCTGCCCATTCAGCCTCTACTATCCTGACGACTGTTAATCTGTCTTTTTCCCCCTCCCTTCTTTTCCATTTCTTTCCTTGTAGGGCTCTCTGATAGCCAGCATGGCACTGGGAATCATCATCCTGAAGAAAAGGTAAGATGGCTTCTTCCGGCAGCCATGAGTCTTCCATTCGGTAGTATAGAAAAGAATCACAGAGTTGGAAGGGACCTTGGAGGTCATCTAGTCCAACCCCCTGCTCAGGCAGGAAACCCTATACGATTCCAGACAAGTGGCTCTCCAGTCTCTTCTTGAAAACTTCCAGTGTTGGAGACCCCACAACTTCTGGTGGCAAGCTGTTCCACCGGTTAATTGTCCTCACTGTCGGGAAATTTCTTCTTAGTTCTGGGTTGCTTCTTTCCTTGATTAGTTTCCGCACTTCACTGCAGTGGTTCATTTAGCAACCGTTGTAAGAAGGGTGACGAAAATGGGGCAAACCTCACTCCAGAAATGTCTTGCTTAGTGACAGAAAATTTGGGGCTCCATTGGGTTGTAAGCCGAGGACTGCCGGTACGTAGGTTTCACAGGGTGTTAGGAAGATTTTTCAAGAGCCCCCCCCCCACTTTCTCCCTCCCTCCCTCTCCGCTTTTGACCTGTTTTTCAACAAGATCTTTATGAGTCCTTTTCACAACCGGATGCCTGAAATTTGAGAGTCGGCGACATCAACGCAACTTCCTGGTTTTCTGAAGAATGGGGGGAGGGAGGAAGGAAGGGAGATGGAGTAATGCTGGGTTGGGGGGGTATCCCCTGGAAGGGGCAGAGCCAAACCTGTGTATGGGAGGGGAAGTAAGCTTGGGGATGACATGTTCTCATTGTCCTCAAAGAGACCCCGTCCTCAAATTAAATATTGCTGAGATGTGGCTTTCTTGCTGTTATTCCTGGAGGGGGTGTGGGATTTAAATGGTTTGTATGTGTGTGTGGGGGGGGGGGGTCTGTCTGTTGTTGCTATGGAAGAAGGCACCATTCTTTAGGGACCAAGAGAGAGCCAGTACTGTCTAGTGGTGAAATCACCAGGCGAGAAACCGGGAGACAGAGAGTTCAAGTTCTGCCTCAGGCACGAAAGCCGGTTGGCTGACTTTGGGCCAGTCACCAGGAGATAGTGAGTTCTAGTCCCACCTTAGGCATGAAAACCAGCTGGGTGATTTTGGGCCAATCACCAGGAGACGGTGAGTTACAGTCCTGCATTAGGCATGAAAGCCAGCTGGGTGACTTTGGGTCAATCACCAGGAGACGGTGTTCTAGTCCCGCCTTAGGCATGAAAGCCAGCTGGGGGACTTTGGGCCAATCACCAGGAGACGGTGAGTTCTAGTCCCGCCTTAGGCAGGAAAGCCGACCGGGTGACTTTGGGCCAATCACCAGGAGACGGTGAGTTCTAGTCCCGCCTTAGGCAGGAAAGCCGACCGGGTGACTTTGGGCCAATCACCAGGAGACGGTGGCCCGTAGACACCCAGGTGCCTTTCAAGCCTAAGGCGGGACTAGAACTCACTTCCTCCTGGCTTCAAACTAGGTGCCTTCGCCACTGGGCCAAACTGGCTCTTTCTTTCTTGCTGAAAAGCTGAGATTCTCAAACCTCAAAAGCTTGGAGGGGGTTTCCCCAGGCAAAGCTGAGAGGGGGTCTCGGGCTGCGTTGTCCTTTGTGTTGAAGCTCTCCCATCCTTCTCTTGCACAGGTACACGCTCTCCAAATACATCTCTATAGCGTTGGTCTCTCTGGGCATTTTCACCTGTACTCTCATGTCAGCCAAAGAACTGGTAAGCATCCTTATCCTCCCTGTTAAATGCCTGTCTTCAAGATTAGACACACACACACAAACACACACACAGACACCCCAGCCTGCCCCACACCCTTCCCGGGCACAAACCACTGCCCAAATGAGCGTGCCCTGCCTCAGAAAGGTGGATTCAGAGATGGGGGAAGCCACGTTTCCCTCAGAATGTCTACCTGACCTACCAGATCTGTTTATGGAGGTTCTCCATCATCCAGGTCGTGGTTGTCCCAAAGGTGCTTTTTTTTTTTCACGCGGCAACTGGACTGCCTTGTTGTTTCTTTGAGGACGTTTCGCTCCTCATCCCAGAAGCTTCTTCAGCTCTGACTGGATGGTGGGGGAAAGGGGAAGGATTTATACTCCTTGCAGACATTTGCCTTCTTTTAGAGAGTTGTCGAGCCCACTTGGAGGCTTCTCTGTGTCCTCAGGTTCACCTGGGTGGTGCAACTGGGTGCTGTGTCTCAGTCCTTTCAACAGTTCCAAGAAGGCTCCACACCCATTTGCACTACTCCAGGTATCCTCACGACACAGATGAACCCTCCGAGTGGCCTCAGCCACCTTCTAAAAGAATGCAAATGACCAGCTGCCTGCAAGGAATATACTGTAAATCCTTCCGTTCCCCGCCATCCAGTCAGAGCTGAAGAAGCTTCTGGGATGAGAAGCGAAACGTCTTCTGTCACTGCGGTTTTTTTTTTAGTTTTGCCAGCTTTGTCCATTTCTGTACATTTCCCCCTGCTCTCTGCACCTGTGTTACTATCTTATCATCTAACCATAGTGAATGTCACATGTTCAGCCATGTTATGGTTTTACTCTTGTTTTGTCCCACTAAGGGCGCATGTCTAGAAAATGTTTTCTCACTTTTACTTTGTTTTCTGTCTGGTGAAGGATGTAGTCAGCTAGGAGCTTTTCTTTTGCTTTATAATAATATAAAGTTGGAAGGGACCTTGAAGGTCATCTAGTCCAACCCCCTGCTCAGGCAGGAAACCCCTATACCATTTCAGACAAATGGCTGTCCCGTTTCTTCTTAAAAACTTCCAGTGTTGGAGCATTCACAGCTTCTGGAGGCAGGTTGTTCCACTGGTTAGTTGTTCTGTCAGGAAGTTTCTCCTTAGTTCCAGGTTGCTTCTCTCCTTGGTTAGTTTCCATCCGTTGCTTCTTGTCCTGCTTTCAGGTGCTTTGGAGAATAGCTTGACTCCCTCTTCTTTGGGGCAGCCCCTGAGATACTGGAAGACTGCTATCATGTCACCCCTCACCCTTCTCTTCATTAAACTACACATTTCCTGATTAAAGTTTTATATACAGTAGAATATGCCTCGGTTTGGTTTATTTTTAACCACAGTCCACCGCCCTCTGATAGGGAAGTATTAATTTCCCTGACATCTTCAGATTAAAACAAGGAAGTCCAGTTGCCTCTTGAAAAAAAGCACCTTTGGATCAACCGTGACCCGGATGACGGAGAAACTCCATAGACAAAGGGAACACGGCTTTAGAGAGTCGTTGAGGCCACTTGGAGGTTTAACCGTGTCCTCGGGAGTCACCTGAGTGGTGTGATGCATCTCCAGTCTACAACACACTCCTTTCAACAGTTCCAAGGAGGCTCCCCACCCATTTGCACTACTCCAGGTACCCTTAACGACACAGATAAAACCTCCAGGTGGCCTCAACGACCCTCTTAAGAGAAGGCAAACGACCGGCTGTCTGCAAGGAGTATAAATCCTCCCATTTCCCACCCTCCAGTCAGAGCTGAAGAAGCTTCTTGGATGAGGAGCGAAATGTCTTCAAAGAAAAAAAAAAGGAAGTCCAGTTGCCTCCTGGAAAAAATCACCTTTGGGACGACGGTGACTCGGATTGACGGAGAATCTCCGTGGACTCGTTTCTTCCCTTAAGTCTGGCTGAAGTTTAGTTCGCTGGTGGCCATGTAGGGATTCTAACGCTGATGCCTCTTTTCACTCCAACCCCAGATTCTGCTCCTCCTAAAGATACGGTGGGCCCGGTCCTTGCCCCTTCCCCTAAATTTTGCTACCCAAAGGCAGCTTGGGAGCCCCTCCTTTATCCAACACCCCCGCCCCCCGATATTCAACAGTTCCCCCCTTCCCCCCATAATCCATTTCGCCTTCCGTTAAGCTTTGAAGACCTGGCTTTCCTCCAAGAACTGGGATAAGAGACGATACGATTTGGCCCCAGGATTTTGTTGCCTTTCTGATATTGAGTGTACTTAGTTTTTATGACGTTTATTTTTTTAACGTTGTTTTAAATTTTGATTGGCAACCGCCCAAGGTCAATTGGAAGACAGGCGGCTATATAAATGTTTTAAATAAAGGAAGTGGCTTCTTTTAACGGGCTGCAGCAAATTTGCCTGTCCGTACGGCAACAGGAAGACGGCGGCAAGCTGGGACTTGCCCCTCCACGTGGTTTCATCTTTTACCTGGCCAGGTGGCCCAGCCCAGACTAGCTTGTGCCGGTTAGGTAGACCCCCCCCCCCACCTTTGTCTTTTTCTTTTTTGGAAGGTGGGGAGAATATTTTCGTGACTTGGTCATTGGATTGTAAAGTTGGAAAGTTGCCGCTGCGTGTGCAGAAAAAGCCAGGGAAGTCGTTAAAAAAGAAAAAAAAAAGGTTGTGTGTGTGTGTGTGTCATTTTTCCTATTCAAATTTTCTGGCTTTGTTTGATTTATGGTCCGCCGTCAGCAAAGTCGTTGCAAGGTAGAGTGCAACAGCGGCAAGGAAAGAAAAAAAAAACCACACACCAAAACATTAAATACAACAACTAACGCAAATACAATAAAAGCAATAAAAGCCTTGAACTGCCCACGGAAGCTGGCATGAAATGAAAGAATAAACTTGAAATCAAGGAACCAAAGGGCATCGACCTTGCAGCGTTCCAGCACAGCCGGTCCTCGACTTAACGACCACAGGGGAGGCCCAGATTTCTGTTGTTAAGCGAGATGTGTTATGTGAGTTTTGCCCCATTTCGCGACCACCTTTTTGCCACAGGTGTGAAGCGAATAAACTGCAGTTGTTAAGTGAGGAATAGGGTTATTAAGTGAATCCGGCTTCCCCATTGGCTTTGCTTGTCGGAAGGTCGCCAAAGGGGAATCACGTGACACACACACCCCGGGACGCTGCAACTGTCGCATGTACATGCCAGTTGCCGAGCCTCTTGAGTTTTGATCCCGTGACCACGGGGGAGGCTGCAACGGTCATAAGTGTGAAAAACGGTCCTTGGTCCCTTTTCTTTCAGCGCCCATAGTAACCTTGAACAGTCACTAAATGAGCTGTTACAAGTCAAGGACAGCCTGCGGCTGCCGATAAAAAACTGCCATCTTTGGTGGAGATCGTGAGGATTCGGTCCAGGAGGAGGAATCTCAGCGCAGGAGTTTTCGCTGGAGAAATATGTCCGGGAAGGTCTCGGGGTCAGGGCTGGCCAGAGGGGAAAATCCCCTCGCAAAATGGGATTTAGGGAAAACCTTCCATCCAATGCTGAATTTTATGGGTGGCCTTTGCAGTAATCTACCAGTTGCACTCATTTATAGTCTTTCATCCTAATTTGATGCCTGTTGATAAATCTTGTAAGAGCAGATCAGTTGCAGACGCTGATATTTTCTTTCTTTCTTTCTTTCTTTCTTTCTTTCTTTCTTTCTTTCTTTCTTTCTTTCTTTCTTTCTTTCTTTCTTTCTTTCTCTTTCTCTTATTTTTTTACTTGCTTGCTTACTTCTCTTTCTCTTTTCTTTCTTTACTTGCTTCTTTTCTTTTTTTTTCTTTCTTCTTGCTTACTTTCTCCTTTCTTTCTTTTCTCACTCCCTTTCTTCCCTCCTTCGATCCATCCACCCGTCATTCTCCTTTCTTCCTTCCTCCCTCCCTCCCTCCTTCCCTTCATTTTTCTTCCTTCCCTGCCTCCCTGCCTCCCTCCCTCCCTCCCTTTGTTTTCCTTTCTTCCTTCCTCCCTCCCTCCCTCCTTCCCTTCATTTTTTTCCTTCCCTGCCTCCCTCCCTCCCTTTGTTTTTCTCCTTCCTTCCTTCCTTCCTTCCTTCCTTCCTTCCTTCCTTCCTTCCTTCCTTCCTTCCTTCCTTCCTTCCTTCCTTCCTTCCTTCCTTCCTTCCTTCCCAGAGCTCCGTGTCGGGTGCGAATGAAGACGCTGAGAGCATCTCTGCCTTCCTCTGGTGGCTCCTAGGTCTGTAACCGCCCCCACCCCACCCCACCCCCCGCTGTAACCATGTTCTGAGCAGGTGCAATTGTGGAGGGGGACACAAAACAGAATCCAAACTGTATAAATTGGACTTAACGGACCCTTGGATGGATTGAAGGCTCTCCAAAACCCAACAACCGCATCTTTTTCTAATTTTTAGTGCGGCAGAAGGAGGAGGAGGAGGGCGATTCCAAAATAACCACCATCACCATACTTTATGTAATTTGAATTGCATTGCATCCGATTCATGTAAACTTTGTACTAAATCAGATGCAATTTGCAGCCCGGCCTTCCCCCTCTCTTTATTCTGTTGCCAGCTGTTTTTTTGTACTTTGTCCAGGCCTGATTCAAGTGGTGGTGTGGTTGCTCCCTCCACCTACACGACAAGAGTTCCACAGGTTCATTAATCACACTGGCCGAAAGCGGCTTTTTCTCTTGCCACACCTGGGTCTTTCCCGCTCATACCTTTGCTGAGCTCACCTGATTAGCCTCAGGTGTCTTCGCTCCGTTGAAAGACCCACAGAAAGCACTCACAAAATAAGGGGAGTGGGCTGTTGGCGGTGTGAATGCTGGCCTTTGGGGGCTGTGCAGAGAGAATATTTTTAAACAGGGCCAAGAATGTGTTTTCATGGGGTCCTCCTTGGTGCTCTCTGAGCTGGGTGGTTTTCTTGCAGACGTTTCATGACCCAACTAGGTAACCTCATCAGTGCTAGAAAGGAGTGAGGTTTGCAGAGAGGAGGAGGAGGAGGATTGTGGGATCCTCGGTGCCCTCTGAGCTTGGCTGTTTTCTTGCAGACGTTTCATGACCCAACTAGGTAACATCATCAGTGCTAGAAAGGAATAAGGTTTAAGGAGGAGAGGGAAGAGGAGGAGGACTGTGGGGTCCTTGGTGCTCTCTGAGCTGGGTGGTTTTCTTGCAGACCTTTCATGACCCAACTAGGTAACCTCAGCAATGCTAGAAGGGAGTGGGGTTTAAGAAGAGGGGGAAGAGGAGAGGGAGAGGAAGAAAGAGAAAGAATGAAGGGGAAGGAAGAGGAGGAGGAGGAAGAGAAGGAGAAGAATTGTGGAGTCCCTGGTTCTCTCTGAGCTTGGATGTTTTCTTGCAGACGTTTCATGACCCAACTAGGTAACATCATCAGTGCTAGAAAGGAATAAGGTTTAAGGAGGAGAGGGAAGAGGAGGAGGACTGTGGGGTCCTTGGTGCTCTCTGAGCTGGGTGGTTTTCTTGCAGACCTTTCATGACCCAACTAGGTAACCTCAGCAATGCTAGAAGGGAGTGGGGTTTAAGAAGAGGGGGAAGAGGAGAGGGAGAGGAAGAAAGAGAAAGAATGAAGGGGAAGGAAGAGGAGGAGGAGGAAGAGAAGGAGAAGAATTGTGGAGTCCCTGGTTCTCTCTGAGCTTGGATGTTTTCTTGCAGACGTTTCATGACCCAACTAGGTAACATCGTCAGTGCTAGAAAGGAATAAGGTTTAAGGAGAAGAGGGAAGAGGAGGGGGGAGGGGAGAGGAAGAAAGAGAAAGAATGAAGGGGAAGGAAGAGGAGGAGGACTGTGGGGTCCTTGGTGCTCTCTGAGCTGGGTGGTTTCCACGCAGACGTTTCATGACCCAACTAGGGAACATCATCAGTGCTAGAAGGGAGGGGGGTTTGTGAAGCAAAGGAAGTGAGGAGGAGAATCTTCTGATGAAGGGCAGATCCACAATATTGGTCTCAACCATTATATGTTTTAGGAATTGTGGCCTTGACCTTTGCCCTCCTCATGTCAGCCCTGATGGGCATCTTCCAGGAAACCATCTACAAGAAGTTTGGAAAACACTCCAAGGAAGCCTTATTCTACAATGTAAGTGTCCACCCTCCATTTTAACTGGTTTCAGTTTGCAGGAGTTAAGTGGCTTTCCCCAAATGCCAGATTACTGTAGAATTCCCCAGCCAGCCTGCTTTAAAATGGGTGGACTTCCACTCCCAGAATTCCCCAGCCAGCATGCTTTAAGATGGGTGGACTTCACCTCCCAGAATTCCCCAGCCAGCATCCTTTAAGATGGGAGGACTTCAGCTCCCAGAATTCCCTGGCCAGTAGGCTTTATGATGGGTATACTTCCACTCTTAAGCTATGCTCCAGGATTTGTAGGTGTGATGGTGATGCAAATTCAATTTTGCCAGTTCTGTTCCAAAACTCTTGTTTTATTTTTCCTCCTAGCACGGCCTTCCTCTTCCCGGATTTCTCTTTCTGGCTCCAGATATTTACAGACATGGACTTCTCTTTAGTCAATCCAGTGAGTTTATCTGGAGTCCTCATTTTTAATTTGAAACCGAAGTACACCAGGTGCCGCTTCAAATTAGAAGGAATCTGGTGTCAACATCCAGCTCAAGAATCCAAATCAAACTCCAGGTTCATTCCGTTTCCAAAAATCTTACTGTTTATTGATTACACGGCATGTGTATTCGACCTAATTCTGAGGGTTCCCGGACACCAATTCATAGAATTAAATATTAATTACTCCGGCCAAACCCCCATCCTCTCACCTAGTCCATGTAAACAATTTCACTTTGTTATGGGAACCGTCTGCTTCAAATCTACACCTGTTCTGGTGTTCTTGAAAAGGTTTCAGGCTCTCACAGTCTTGAGCAGAATCATAGAGGTTTTGTTGCTCCATCTAAGCCATTTTAAAGCAACACCTCCCCCCCACCCCTTACTCTATTGGTAAGAGGCACGTAGCTGCCAAAGTTTCATCCGTGACTTCTGGTAGCTGTTGAGTTGTCCTCTTCAGGACAGAGTGGAGTTACTCAGGACCAGCTGCTTAGCGTAAGCGTGTTCTTGAAAGGGCCCCGCCTCACTGTCCTCTCTTCTCCACAGCACTTGTCCAGGTGCCGTTGGTTGGGCTCAGCCTACCCGTCATGTGGTTGTATCTCATGATGAACGTCGTAACTCAGTATCCTTTTTTCCCCCCTTTTGGACAATGCCTAGCAGATGATAACGGTGAGGTTGAGGCTCGGCCAACGTCCTTGGGTTCCCTGTGCTGGAGGGTGACTCCTCGGAGTCTTGCGTCTTGTCCAGGTTTCCTTTGAACTATGTCCCCTTTCTCTGTGGGGTTTTTGACCTTGGTTGCTTTCTTGCTTTCGATGTTTCCTGACCCAACTAGGTAACCTCAACAGTGCTGGGCTGGGAACAGGCATCTTCTCAATTTAAGGTCAGCAGATGGTTAGCGTTGGATAAGGATGTTGTTGTTAGCTGCGAAGTCATGTCCGACCCCTCGCGACGCCCTGGACCACATTCCTCCAGGCCTTCCTGTCCTCTACCATCTTCAGGAGTCCCTTTAAGCTCACGCCTCCTGCTTCAGTGACTCCATCCAGCCACCTCATTCTCTGTCGTCCCCTTCTTCTCTTGCCCTCAATCTTTCCCAGAGTTAGGCTCTTCTCCAGTGAGTCCTTCCTTCTCCTTAGGTGACCAAAGGATTTGAGTTTTAGCTTCAGGATCTGGCCTTCTAAAGAGCAGTCAGGGTTGATCTCCTCTGGGACTGACCGGTTTGATCGCCTTGCAGTCCAAGGGACTCGCAGGAGTCTTCTCCAGCATCAGAGATCAAAGGCCTCCATTCTTTGGTACTCGGCTTTTCTTATGGTCCAACTTTCACAGCCATAAATTGCAACTGGGAAGACCATAGCCTTGACTATACGCACTTTTGTTGACAGGGTGATGTCTCTGCTTTTTAGTGTGCTGTCTAGATTTGCCATGGCTTTCCTCCCCAGGAGCAAGCGTCTTTTAATTTCTTGGCTACAGTCCCCGTCTGCAGTGATCTTGGAGCCCAGGAAAATAAAATCTGTCACTACCTCCATTTCTTCCCCATCTATTTGCCAGGAATTGAGAGGGCCAGATGCCATGATCTTGGTTTTCTTAATGTTAAGTTTCAACCCAACTTTTGCACTCTCCTTCTTCACCCGCAACAATTAGAGGATAAGGATGAATGGCACTCAAAAGAGAATTAGACTTAGTTCGCTTGTGGCTGTGTAGGGATTCTAGGCTGATTCCTCTTTTCACTCCGCCCTCAGATTCTGCTCCTCCTCCTCCTCCTCCTCAAGGGTGGGCACAGGCCTTGTCCCCTTCAGCAGACCCCCACCCTTTTAACCTTCCATAAAGTTTTTCCCCAAGAGCCGGGACAATACAGTTGGCACCAGCTTTTTGCTGCTTTTCATGTTTTGAATGTGCTTATTTTTATTGAGGCCTTTGAACTCTGGTGCTGGAGAAGACTCCTGCGAGTCCCTCGGACTGCCAGGCGATCAAACCGGTCAGTCCTAGAGGAGATCCACCCTGACTGCTCTTTAGAAGGCCAGATCCTGAACTGGAAACTCAAATCCTTTGGCCACCTAATGAGAAGGAAGGACTCACTGGAGAAGAGCCTAATGCTGGGAAAGGTTGAGGGCAAGAGAAGAACGGGACAACAGAGAATGAGGTGGCTGGATGGAGTCACTGAAGCAGTAGGCATGAGCCTAAAGGGACTCCAGAAGATGGTAGAGGACAGGAAGGCCTGGAGGAACGTTGTCCACGGGGTCGTGATGGGTCGGACACGACTTCAACAGTTTTATTGCATTTTTCATCATCTCATTGTGGTTTTCATGTTTTCACTTTTGATCGGGAGCCACCCAGCGTTGACTTGTCAGATGGGCATGTATATAGAAGTTTTAGAAATAGAACGGAATATCCAGCTGGCCCCAGGTCAAAGAAGCTTCCAGACCTGCAGAAACTCTCCAGAAGAAGTTTTCCTTCGGAGAGGTGACCGCCAGCCACGTAGAACCTCGCAGCGTCGCAGGTGGAAGGGCATCATCTTCACGTCTTCTCCAATCTCCTTTTTTTTTGGCTCCTTTTCCCTTAACTCCGCCCCTTTCCCAGATACATCTGCATCCGGGGGGTCTTCATCCTGACCACGGAGTGCACCTCCTTGACCGTCACGCTGGTCGTGACGCTGCGGAAGTTCGTCAGCCTGATCTTCTCCATCCTCTACTTCCGGAACCCCTTCACCGTCTGGCATTGGCTGGGTACCTTCTTGGTGTTCGTGGGGATGCTGTTGTACACGGAAGTGTGGAAGAATCTGGGCTTTGTCCGACCTTGTGGACCCAAGAAGGTGGAGAAGAAGCTGGAATGATGATGGAGATGTCCTTGAGGGGGTGGGTGGGGGAAAGTCATCTCCATTGGACCGGGGGTGTGTGCCTTTACTACTAACTAGAGCGTTTTGCACCAACGGACAGAAAACGGAGTCAGATTGTTGTCCGGACGGAAGGGTTGATTTTTTTGTAATACAAAAGTCGCAAATCTTGGCTGGGCCAAGCCGACGCACATCCCCAGGAGAAGGGGAAACGGTTTTTCGTCTTTGGGTTGTGGGGGTGACAACGATAAGGGGGTTTCTTTTGACTGAAGAGGAATCTTGATTCATGGTTGGTGCCTCCGGTGACTCCATTAATCGGCTAATTTTGCCACCGGAGTTTGCAAAAAAAGAAACAACCCCACCCCCCCCCCAAACATTCAGCATCGGCTGCTTTTGGTTCATGGATATCAAATTATTGGGATCAAACTCGGACTTTAAAAGAAATAGATGCGGAAGTCGTTCTGTGATAGTCTGGCTTGCAGTGAAGAAGCGGCCCATTTCTCCCCTTCCATGAGGCCGTGGTTGAAGACCATCTCCAGAAGTTTGTGGCCCGTCGGGGACAGCAGAGTCATGCCAATGAGAACCTGGGCAAGGCTTAAGAAGATACGGACAGCTGTCAAGTTGCTTTGAGGTTAGAGCCGAGCGTTGGCCACCCGTTTGCCATCTTGGCCCAGCAAGCATCATCCAAAGTTGGTTCCTCAGAAATCTGACCAAGCGGTTGATCTTTCTGTTGTCTGTTAATTTGTGGATAGGAAGTTGGCTAGCTCTCCAGATCTTTCTCCTCAGTACACGTAAACAAACAAAAAAAAACTCCTGACCTTCCATCTAGAATAAGGTGTGTCCAACCTTGGCCACTTTTAAGACCTGTGGACTTTCCAGAATTCCCCAGCCAGCCATGGTTGGTTGGGGAAATTCTGGGAGTTGAAGTCCACAGGTCTTGAAAGCGGGCACGGTTGGACACCCCTGGTCTTAAAATATCTTAAGTGTCCCTAGATCCAAAGGACAAGGAAGACTAGCCAACTTTCTTGATAGACAAAAGTCTTGGCCCAACAGGGTGGCTATCACTCCGGTTCCTTTGGGGGCAATCCAGAGCAGTCTTCCTCAACCTCAACGCCTTCAAGAAGTCATGTAGACTCCCCAACTCATGAGGAATTCTGGGAGTTGAAGTCCACAAACTTCTGAAAAGTTGTTAAGGTTGAGAGACGCCAACGTAGAGGTGGCGCCAATGTTCTCCTCTGATCTTCTGTTCTCTAGTGACTATTTGTTGTCTAGGAATGACAGAATAAGCTAAACAATTCCGAAGCCAACTGGGGAAGAACTGGTTTCTGAATTGATTTAAAATGGAAACGCTGCAAGGTTTTCCTGGTCAACCTTGTCTATGGAAAGGTCTTCTCCAAAACCAGGTCTCCCTATGAACAAATATACGTTCTCTTATCTGCTCCCCTTTCCTGACGGGAGGGCCATGAGTAGTCTTACTCTGTGACCGCCTCCCTTTAAGCAGCTGTAGATTTTGAGGGTTTATTTAATTTTTTATATTTTTTGGGCAGCATTGTTGCATATTTATATTTGTAATCTGCATTGACAAGCAAGTGGAGTGGCTTTCCTTGGTGCTATAAAGCAGTGTTCCTCAACCTCGCCCGCTTTAAAATGGGTGGACACCAACTCCCAGAATTCCTCTGGCTGTGGGGAATTCTGGGGGTTGGAAGTCCAGGCCTCTAAAGTTGACGAGGTTGAGGGACACTGGTACAAATAATGGCGGAAGTGTTTTCTTTCGTTCTTTTTTTTTTCCCTCTAAAGGCATCTCACCTGAATTTTGGTTACATCCCATTTTAGGCGGCACAAAGCCTTAAAAAACCTGAGCCACACATTTTTTCTGAGCCCTGGAAAGGAGGCAATGGCCAATCACTTCAAAAAAAGCTTTGTGTCGTAGTTGCCAAGAATCAGGCAAGTTTGAATTTAAAAAGCACCATTTTTTGTTCTGACCTTTTTTGGGGGGGAATTTCCCCCCCCCCTCTTCATCGTAGCCGAATTGGGTTGTGTTAAAATTGTGGTGCCTTGGAATTTGTTCAGATGTGGGTCCCTTTACGCTAGGAAGGTTGGGGGTTCAAACAGCTCCCTTCAAAGGTAGAATGGCAGCAAGCACCCAGCAGGATTAAACTAGGTTCCCCTGAAACCTGGCTTGTCTCTTTCCACTGGCGTGCAGCGGTTTCTGAGAAGCCAACCTACCTGAGTTGAGCACTTGGTGCCAAACCAGAAACACGAGTTATTCCGGTAAACCGAGTTAAGCCTGTTGTTTTTTTTTTTTTTTACAAAACTCTTCTTTGTTGGTCAAAGATGGTTTTCTATCTAGGTTAGTGGCTCGGATTTAGCAGATTGAAAGCCGGCAAGCGTGTTTGTTCCTGTCCTCCTTTGTTGCTTGAAGCCAACAGGAAGATGTTCTTGAACGGTGCTTTGGATCACCCACCAATAAACCCACATTGCATTAGTTAGTCAATTATCTAGACCAGGCCTTCAAACGTGGCCCTTTTATGGCTTGTGGACTTCAGCTTGGCTGGCTGAGGAATTCTGGGAGTTGAAGTCCACAAGCCATAAAAGGGCCACGTTTGAAGACCCCTGATCTGGACGTAATGTGTCTGTTGCAGGAAAATAAACACAGCAGCCTCTTTCGTAGTTGTGAGCCGGATGCATCAACTGGTTTGTCTCAGCAACACAATCATTCTTCTATTTAATGGTAAATCTTGATATTTTCTGCAAACACAATACCTCACCCTCACACCCTTTGGGAACGCTTCAATAGGATCCTTTCCCCATAAACTTCGTTTGAGTAGAGATATGCCCAATGTTTTAAGCAAGAAGATGAGGATTTTAATTAATTCCTTGAAACTCTTAGGTTTGAAAAGAGAAACTTTTGCAAGGCGTAAAGAGGTTATCGTATGGATGTCTATTTAAAAAAAAACACCTCTGGATACTGGCTGAAAATGGAATTTATTCAATAAAGAGTATTTGTGAAACGCAATTT
Source organism: Vipera latastei (assembly GCA_024294585.1). Lineage (NCBI taxonomy): Eukaryota > Metazoa > Chordata > Lepidosauria > Squamata > Viperidae > Vipera > Vipera latastei. The sequence continues at coordinate 3,652,158 of CM044359.1, forward strand.
CCTGATCCGTTTTTTTCCCCCCGTCTCTATCCTCTGCAACTTTTAAGTTCTGTGGACTTCAACTCCCAGAATTCCCGTAGTCCCTGCCTCAGTTTGGTTTATTTTTAATGAAATTCAGTAGACGGAACAATTTTGGCACCCAATTTTAATTCTCTGCAACGATGGGCGAGCGAATGCAAGTTTTATTTTGAAGCTCATTTGACTATCGGCCATTGTGTAATTGTGGAGCTCCAAACGCACGCAACACAACTTCTGTGGTTGAAACGGGAGCCAATAAGAACTGAGGAACCGAAGCAGGGTGCGTATGAATATATTAACGTGCATCTATGCATTGATAAAGAGTCCTCAACTTACCACCGCCATTGAATCCCCAAATTTCTGCCACTGAGACATTGGTAGAATTTTTGCCCCATTTCATGACCTTCCTTGCCACGGTTGTTAAGTGAGTCGCTGCAGTTGTTTAGTTAGTGACGTGGTTGTTATGCAAATCTGGCTTCCGCCATTGACTTTGCTTGTCAGAAGGTCGCACAAGGGGAAAATCACCTGACCCCGGGATGTTGCGACCGTTGTAAATACGACTCAGTTGCCAAGTGTCTGAATTTTGATCAGGTGACCCCAGGGATGCTGCAATGGTCATAAGTATGAAACAGGGTCATAAGTCGCTTTCAATGCTGCTGTAACTGAATGGCCACTAAATGAACTGTTGTAAGTCCAGGACTCTGTATTCATACCCTAACACAGGGATAGGCAACCTTGGCTCTTTTATGACTGGTGGACTTCAACTCCCAGAATTCCTGAGCCAGCCATGCTGAGGGGAAAGGGAGGTTTCCAAGCTGAGCCATGCTGAGTCAGGAATTCTGGGAGTTGAAGTCCACAAATCATAAAAGAGCCAAGGTTGCCTACCCCTGCATCTAAGGCCCCTTCATGACTCGTGGACTTCAACTCCCAGAATTCCTGAGCCAGCCATGCTGAGGGGAAAGGGAGAGGTTTCCAAGCTGAGCCATGCTGGCTCAGGAATTCTGGGAGTTGAAGTCCACGAGTCATGAGGGGGCCATAGTTCCCCCATGCTGGCTCAGGAATTCCGGGAGTTGAAATCCACGAGTCATGAAGGGGCCATAGTTTCCCCCATGTTGGCTCAGGAATTCTGGGAGTTGAAGTCCACGAGTCATGAAGGGGCCATAGTTTCCCCCATGTTGGCTCAGGAATTCTGGGAGTTGAAGTCCACGAGTCATGAAGGAGCCATAGCTCCCCCATGCTGGCTCAGGAATTCTGGGAGTTGAAGTCCACGAGTCATGAAGGAGCCATAGTTCCCCCATGCTGGCTCAGGAATTCTGGGAGTTGAAGTCCACGAGTCATGAGGGGGCCATAGTTCCCCCATGCTGGCTCAGGAATTCTGGGAGCTGAAGTCCTCGAGTCATGAAGGGGCCATAGTTCCCCCATGCTGGCTCAGGAATTCTGGGAGCTGAAGTCCACGAGTCATGAGGGGGCCATTGTTCCCCCATGCTGGCTCAGGAATTCTGGGAGTTGAAGTCCACAAGTCATGAAGGGGCCATAGTTCCCCCATGCTGGCTCAGGAATTCTGGGAGTTGAAGTCCACGAGTCATGAAGGGGCCATAGTTCCCCCATGCTGGCTCAGGAATTCTGGGAGTTGAAGTCCACGAGTCATGAAGGGGGCCATAGTTCCCCCATGCCGGCTCAGGAATTCTGGGAGTTGAAGTCCACCAGTCATAAAAGAGCCCAGGTGACTCAAGAGAGAGCTGCTCACTCCGTGGATTTCGGAAATAAAATCCCTTTGTTGTTTTGCTGTTGCGTGATCTACTTCTGCATAAAAGGATCCTGAAGGCTTGCAACGAGGTTTGTGTGTTAGACACACAGCCGTGTCCTCTAGAGTGCGCGCACTTACCTATGCAGACCATTGTTGTGGTGTCGGCAGAGAGCCGAGGAACGTGCAGGGAACGTCAGAAAAGATTGTACAGGTAGTCCTCGACTTACGACCGTTCGTTTAGTGACCGTTTCAAGAGTTACAACGGCACCAGGAAAAAGGGAGTTAGGGGTGGCTTTCCACGTAACCATCCCAGCATCCCGCAGGGTCACGTCATCAAAATTCAGATGTCTGGCCACTGGCCAGACGACAACCCCCCCTCACCCACCCCGCAACTTCACACCTGGAAGTCTTTGATTTAAAAGGCGCTAGAAACGTATGAGGAATGTTTGGAAATCATCAGGCGCTCATTTTATACGGACCAACGGGTTCCTGACACGGTAGGGGAAAATATCAATTCTCGTTCTAAATATCCTTATAATCTACTAAACATCTCTTGTCTTTTTTCTTTTTTTTTTTAAACCCGGGGAAAAAAAATCCGTCGAGTGGTTTAGGAGCCGGAAGGAAACTTTTTTTTTTTTTTTGCACCGAGAAATCGTTGCGGATCCGCAGTGCGTCACCAAAGGAGTTTTTTAAATAATAATAATAATAATAATAATAATAATAATAACAATGATGGGCGTTTCCTTGGGCTGGCTCAAGCAGAGTCTCTGGGAGTCGGGACCCCCCCCCCCCCCAAGTGGTGCTCGGGAGTAAAAGGCATCGGAGGGGGGGCGAGGGGGGGTTTTCCAAGGCTAGGGCTTCAACCACAGGACCGAGGCGTAGCTGTCTACGGCGGCCGCTTTGGGCTTCTTCCGGCCGGACGGGATGGGAGGAAGGACCGGCTTGGTGTTGGACCCTGGGCGGACGGTGACGGTGGGGACGAGGTGCGGGGAAGGGGCTTTGTGCTTGGGGGTCTTCTTGCTATCCGCCAGACGGTCGGCCTCTGCAACAGAGAAGAGCGGGATTGGAGGTCTGCTTGGAGAAGAAAGGGACTGACTTTCTTTCCTTCGCTCCTTTCTGCCCTCCCTCCCTCCCTCCCTCCCTCCCTCCCTTCCTTCCTTCCTTCTCTTCTTTTTTCTTTTCTACCGGCAGTGATTCACTTAATACGTCTAAGCAAGAAAGGTCGTAAATATGGGGCAAAACTCACTTAAAAACTGTTTCGCTTAGCAACGGAAATTTGGATCTCAGACTGCCCTTCCTTCCATCCTTCCTTCCTTCCTTCTTTTCTCCTTCCTTCCTTCCTTTTTTCCTTTCCTTTCTCCTTCCTTCCTTTCTTTCCTTTTTTCCTTTCCTTTTCCTTCCTTCCTTTTTTATCTTTCCTTTCTCCTTCCTTCCTTTTTTCCTTTCCTTCCTTCCTTTTTTTCCTTTCCTTTCTCCTTCCTTCCTTCCTTTCTTTCCTTTTTTCCTTTCCTTTTCCTTCCTTCCTTCCTTTTTTATCTTTCCTTTCTTCCTTTCTTTTTTCCTTTCCTTTCTCCTTCCTTCCTTCCCTTTCTTTTTTCCTTTCCTTTCCTTTCTCCTTCCTTCCTTCCTTTCCTTTTTTCCTTTCCTTTTCCTTTCTTCCTTTCTCCTTCCTTCCTCTTTTTATCTTTCCTTTCTCCTTCCTTCCTTTCTTTTTTTCCTTCCTTCCTTCCTTCCTTCCTTCCTTCCTTCCTTCCTTCCTTCCTTCACTTCCTTCCTTCCTTCCTGTGCCTCCCCCAATTTCTGGACATTTTACAAAGATTAAAACTCGTAGACATTAAAATAACAAAACAATAAATAACAACAATAACAATAAGTACAGTTAAAGGTGGGGAGGAGAGGAGCACAAAGTAGAGGCCATCGTTGACTTACAACCAGTCATTTAGTGACTGTCCAAAGTTACAATGGCACTGAAGAAAGGGACTTATGACCAAATTTCAAATACGTGAACCTTGCACCCTCCCCCAGGGTCACGTGATCAAATTTTGGAGGCTTGGCAACGGAGTCATATTTATGACGGTCACGGTGTCTTGAGTCACGTGATCCCCTTTTGCGACCTTCTGACAAAGTCAACGGGGGGAAGCCAGCTTCACTTCACAACCGTTTTCCTAATTGAATAACTGCAGTGGTTCACTTAACAACTGTGGCAAGAAAGGTCATAAAATAGGGAAAAACTCATTTAGCAAATGCCTCGCTTAGCAACAGAAATTTGGGGCTCAAGTGCGGTTGTACGTCGAGGACTTCCTGTACTCAAAAGGCACTCCCGGCCCTAACTGATGATGCCTTAGAATCTTTTTGCCTCTTAGTCAAACTACGTCTCATCCTAGACTGGAGCTGGAATTTCTGGGCTCGGATTAAATGCTGGGAATTTTATAAGGAGGGGCTACGGCTTTCAAAGGTATCTGAATCCATCTTGGCATTTCCTTACCTTTAGGGGCTGTTATCAAAAATGACCTCTAGATGGCACCAGAGAGAACAGGAGAACTATTAATCTGCTGCCATCTAGTGGCCACCTGGAGATTTGCAGATCAGATAAGAATCCCTAGCCCAGGGGTAGGCAACCTTGGCTCTTTTATGACTCCTGGACTTCAACTCCCAGAATACCTGAACCAGCCTGGCTCAGCATGGAAACCTCTCCCTTTCCCCTCAGCATGGCTGGCTCAGGAATTCTGGGAGTTGAAGTCCACGAGTCATAAAGCGGCCTAGCCCTAGCCCAGGAGTAGGCAACCTTGGCTCTTTTATGACTCGTGGACTTCAACTCCCAGAATTCCTGAGCCAGCATGGGGGAAGTATGGCCCCTTCATGACTCGTGGACTTCAACTCCCAGAATTCCTGAGCCAGCGTGGCTCAGCTTGGAAACCTCTCCCTTTCCCCTCAGCATGGCTGGCTCAGGAATTCTGGGAGTTGAAGTCCACGAGTCATAAAGCGGCCTAGCCCTAGCCCAGGAGTAGGCAACCTTGGCTCTTTTATGACTCGTGGACTTCAACTCCCAGAATTCCTGAGCCAGCGTGGCTCAGCATGGAAACCTCTCCCTTTCCCCTCAGCATGGCTGGCTCAGGAATTCTGGGAGTTGAAGTCCACGAGTCATAAAGCAGCCTAGCCCTAGCCCAGGAGTAGGCTACCTTGGCTCTTTTGTGACTAGTGGACTTGCAACTCCCAGAATTCCTGAGCCAGTGTGGCTCAGCATGGAAACCTCTCCCTTTCCCCTCAGCACGGCTGCCTCTGGAATTCTGGGAGTTGAAGTCCATGAGTCGTAAAAGAGCCAAGGTTGCCTACCCCTGCCCTAGCCAAAACATAAGAGAATATTTGTAGTCTGTGGTGTTCCCCCCAACTCACTCCTGAGCCACAGCAGGGCCATCTGTTCGGCGGAGGTCAAAAAAAGTCAAGATGGGGGTCGTGACAAAGACTTTGAGCCCTTTCATAATGTGAAGCGTATTCAAGGCTTTTGAATTGGCACCCACCTTGTCGGCTCTTTTTTTCATCGGCGACTTCTGCCACAGACACAGAGACGGTCCTGGAGGGGCGGGTAGAAGATATGCTGGGAGAAAGGGGTGACCCTGGATCAGCGAAGGACTTTTTGGCTGGTTGGACCAATTCCCTGTACCTGAGGAAGGAATGGGTGAGATCAACGCCCAGGAACTCTTCAGCTCCAACTCACCCAGAGTAGCCACATCATGTGGTATCTACCAGCATCCATGTTCTCTGCACATTTCGAGGCCTTCAGAGTGATGGGGCCACATTCCTTGCCTGGGAATCATGGGTCTTATAGTGCAAGGTACCTCCAGGTTGGGGGAGATTTAACCAGCTGTGGGCTGTGGAGATCTTCTACTCTGCCATTCCGACGGTGCCAGCTTTTGCAGCCTCACCCAACTTCTGGACCACGGTGTCATCGGCACCCCCTGATCTGTTGCACAGTTGTTTGTGAGACTATCCTGGGCTGGGCCTGCTGTCTCCCTGACAGAGCGATGGGAACTTTCCCTGCCTGGGGATCATGGGTCTTGTAGTATGAGGTATCTCTGGTGATCCAGGTTGGGGAACTCTAATCAGAAGCCCTACAGGCTGGAACCTCCTGTAGAAGTTCTGCAGAAGGTCCCCGCAAGGAGTCACATCTCTACTCACCTTTGGTCAGGAGTGGTGGGTGAGACGGGGCTCACGGTACATCTAAAGGACCCCGTGGAGGTGAAAGATGGAGGCTCTAAGAACTGGCCATGCACGCTGGGGACTGCAACTCGGAGGGCATCCCTGGAACAAACCAGAAAAAGCCCTCTGATTCCCCCAGCTCGGAGCTCACTATTTTCTTTATTGACATGCAAATTCTATTTCTAAACAGTTTTTCCTTCCAATGGAGCCTGCCACCATCTATCCATCTCCCTCTCTATGTATTTTCTATCTATATTTATATCTATTATATCTATATCTATCTATCTATCTATCTATCTATCTATCTATCTATCTATCTATCTATCTATCTATCTATCTATCTCATCTATCTCATCTATATCATCCATCCATCTCTACTCTCTCTCATTCTCCATCTGGGATAGGATGGATGGGAGAAGAATAGAATAGAGTAGAGTAGAGTAGAGTAGAGTAGAGTAGAGTAGAGTAGAGTAGAGTAGAGTAGAGGATAGGATAGGATAGGATAGGATAGGATAGGATAGGATAGGATAGGATAGGATAGGATAGGATAGGATAGGACAGGACAGGACAGGACAGGACAGAACAGAATATAGGGAAAGGAATAAGGATAGGATAGGATAGGATAGGATAGGATAGGATAGGATAGGATAGGATAGGATAGGATAGGATAGGACAGGACAGGACAGGACAGGACAGAACAGAACAGGGAATAAACTAGAACAGAAGATCATAATTCCCAGGAAATCATCCCCCACCCTAAATATCTCCATTAGATCCAGTGCTCTGAAAACAGATACTATCTATTCTATGACATTGTTGGGTGATTTTTTTTTAAAAAAAGCAATGCTGCAACAGGCTCAAAATACAGCGGTGACAGGCTTGCGCAGGCCGAGCGCACCTGTACTCACACCTGGGAAACCGGCGCGCCTGGAGGAAGTCTGCGGTTCCCAAATGCGACAGGCAGATGCGGTTGGGAGGGCGCAGGTGTGAGTTCTGCTATGGCAAAAATCCAGAGGATGAAGCTTCAAAAATTGATGGCGGCAGCATGGCGTGGATTGGCTCCATTCCAGACTGCATTTGCCATACTGCCTAACCCGGGTTGTCTTAAGCCACGTTTAGGATGTGTGTTGCACTCTAGGAAGTGCAAGCAAGCGCAAAGGACCCAAGTTGAAGACCATATGCAGGTGGCCTGTTGTGTGAACGGCACTGCTAAGTCCAACTGATTTAGTTCACAGGGTTGTGTGTGGACAACATGTTTTGTTGTTTTGTCACTGTCTTTCTTAAAATGTGTGGACTTGAACTCCCAGAATTCCCCAGCCAGCATGGCCGCTGGGGAATTCTAGGACTTGTAGTCCACGAGTCTTAAAATTGCCAAAGTTGGACACCCCTGCTTTAAATCCCCATTTTTCAACTTTGGCAACCTTAAGGCGTGTGGACTTCAACTCCCAGAATTCCTCATCCAGCAAGGCTGGCTAGGGAGTTCTGGAAGTTGTAGTCCACAAGTCTTAAAGTGGCTAAGATTCTCTCTCTCTCTTAGCCCAAACCACCTTGTAGGGTTGTCGTTGTGATGTAAATGGGAGGAGGGAGGAGGGTTAGATATGTTCACCGCCTTCTTTATAAAAATAATAAAAGTGGGATATTAAATAAATAAGAAGAAAGAAAGAAAGAAAGAAAGAAAGAAAGAAAGAAAGAAAGAAAGAAAGAAAGAAAGAAAGAAAGAAAGAAAGAAAGAAAGAAAGAAAGAAAGAGAGAGAAAAAAAGGGAGGGAAATAGGGAGAGAGGCAAGCAGGCAGGAGAGGAAAAGGAGACCCTTAGACCATTTCAATCAATCAATCAATCAATCAATCAATCAATCAATCAAAATAGAGCTGGAAGGGACCTTGGAGGTCTTCCAAACCAACCCCCTGCTCAGCCAGGAGACCCTATCCAGGGCTAGGTCACCTTGGCTCTTTTATGATTCGTGGACTTCAAGTCCCAGAATTCCTGAGCCAGCCATGCTGAGGGAAAAGGGAGAGGTTTCCAAGTTGAGCCATGCCGGCTCAGGAATTCTGGGAGTTGAAGTCCACGAGTCATAAAAGAGCCAAGGTGGCCTACCCCTGCGCCTAGACCATTTCAATCAATCAATCAATCAATCAATCAATCAATCAATCAATCAGAACAGAGCTGATAGGGACCTTGGAGGTCTTCCAGTCCAGCCCCTTGCTCAAACAGGAGAACCTATACCATCTCAGACAGGGTGACTGTCTAGTCCAGTGATGGCGAACCTTTTAGAGACCGAGTGCCCAAACTGCAACCCAAAACCCACTTATGTATTGTCAGGTGCCGGGTGGGTGTGGCCCATTGGATGTGGGCGACTATGCTGGTAACGGCAGACTGGGTGGCACTAAAAAATCCAATTAATCAATTCCAACTTTGCGAGATCTTTTTTTTTCCCCCCGCGAGAAGTTGAAATTGATTGATTGATTGAACCTTTTGTTTTTTTGTACATGGCGGCGGAGGCCTAAAGCGAAAAGGTTTTATAAAACCCAGCGGAAGGGCTAGGACTGGGGCGACGGCGCGCGTGCCCACAGAGAGGGCTCTGCGTGCCACCTGTGGCACCCGTGCCATAGGTTCACCGCCACGGCCCTAGACCATTCCAGACGAGTGAGTGGCTGTCCAATTTCTTCTTTAAAAACCTCCAGTGATGGATGGAGCACCCACAACTTCTGGTGGCAAGCTGTTCCCCTGGTTAATTGCCCTCCCGGTCAGGAAGTTTCTCCACACAGTGATAATTCACCTTAACCCGTCTGTTTTGCTTCCTGATGTCTCCCCTCTTTGGAGCAAACCATGCTCTCCTCAATCTTTTAAGGTGTGTGTGTGTGTGTGTGTGTGTGTGTGTGTGTGTCATTGTTACCTCTCGAACAGCTGGGCGTAGGAGGAGATGGCTTTGCCCATCAGGCCCTGCCTGGCCAGGTGTTGTCTGCGCTGGAGCGATGCCTCTTCCTGCAGGTGGAACACAATCAGCCCTCTTAGTGACGGGTGAGCACAAGGTTCGGGCACAGGTCATTATGGGGGGGGGGAGAACATAAGCTCTGCAACCAGTTAACCTGGTTAGAACAATTAACCAGTGGAACCACCTGCCTCCAAAAGCTGGGAATGTTCCAACACTGGAAGTTTTTAAGAAGAGACTGGACAGCCATTTGTCTGAGATGGGATAGGGTTTCCTGCCCGAGCAGGGGGTTGGACTAGATGGCCTCCAAGGTCCCTTCCAACTTTATTATCATCATTATTATTATTAGATATTCTCCAAAGCCATTGAAGACAGAACGAGAAGCAATGGATAGACAATAATCAAGGAAAGAAGCAACCTAGAACTAAGGAGAAACTTCCTGACAGTTAGAACAATTAACCAGTGGAACCACCTGCCTCCAGAAGTGGTGAATGCTCCAACGCTGGAAGTTTTTAAGAAGAGACTGGACAGCCATTTGTCCGAGATGGCATGTGGTTTCCTGCCTGAGCAGGGGGTTGGACTAGATGACCTCCAAGGTCCCTTCCAACTTTGCTATTATGATTATGATTATGATTATAACCTTGGTGAAGTTAGAGCACCCATAGGCCATCCAGGTGAGGGTTGGGACGCCATGGAAGAAAAGACCACTTCTTGGCTTCATGGGCTTGGTGGAAAGTTCATGGGACCTCTTCAAAGTCCCTGTGTGAAGGTATCTCCCCAGCTTCACGGGTTGGACATGAACGTGGAGCTTGGAGGCGACCCAGTTTCTGTGACCAATAGGGCAGTTTCCTCAGCTTGACAAATTTAAGATGGGTGGACTTTCAGAATTCTGAGAATTGAAGTCCACCCATCTCAAAGCAGGCTGGCTGGGGGATTCTGGGAGTTGAGGTCCACCCGTCTCAAAGCAGGCTGGCTGGGGGATTCTGGGAGTAGAAGTCCACCCGTCTCAAAGCAGGCTGGCTGGGGGATTCTGGGAGTAGAAGTCCACCCGTCTCAAAGCAGGCTGGCTGGGGGATTCTGGGAGTTGAAGTCCACCCGTCTCAAAGCAGGCTGGCTGGGGGATTCTGGGAGTTGAAGTCCACCTGTCTCAAAGCAGGCTGGCTGGGGGATTCTGGGAGTTGAAGTCCACCCATCTCAAACCAGGCTGACGGAGGAATTTGGGGAGTTGACGTCCACCCATCTTAAAATTCCCAAGATTGAGAAAGCTGGCAATATGGCAGGTTCATCATCATCATCATCATCATCATCATCATCATCATCATCATCATCATCATCTATTTATAGGTGAATCTCTTGAGAAAAGCAGGAGCTGAAGAATCCCGGATGGTGAACAATTATCCAGGATTAAACTACTCCTTCTTCAGGGAAGTCTGGGCCACATATATCCCCCACACACACACACAAATTTTACCCAAACAAAACCCCAACAAGGTATAAGAGGAAAAGTATAAAAACAGCGGACCAGTTTTGAGCCTGGGGTTGCCTACTCTACCTTAGCAGATTTCAAGGCATCTTAGGTGCAATGGCTAACAGCATTTCCTTCTCGGGAACAGAATAACAAGAGTTGGAAGGGACCTTGGAGGTCATCTAGCCCAACCCCCTGCTCAGGCAGGAAACCCTACACCATTTCAGACAAATGGCTGTCCAGTCTCTTCTTAAAAACTTCCAGTGATGGAAGATTCATAGCTTCTGGAGGCAGGTAGTTCCACTGACTAATTGTTCTTACTGTCAGGAAATTTCTCCTTAGTTCCAGGTTGCTTCTCTCCTTGATTAGTTTCCATCCGCTGCTTCTTGTTCTGCCTTCAGGCGCTTTGGAGAATAGCTTGACTGCATCTTCTTTGGGGCAGGCCCTGAGATACTGGAAGGCTGCTATCACGTCCCCCCTCGTCCTTCTCTTCATTAAACTGGACATACCCAATTCCAGCAACCGTTATTTATATGTTTTAGCCTCCAGTCACCACATTTTTTGCTCTTCTCTCCACTCTTTCCAGAGTCTCAGCATCTTTTTTTTTTTTTACATTGTGGCGATCCAAGCTGGATCCAGGATTCCAAGGGTGGCCTTACCAAGGGGTTGTAAAGTGGTGTTACTGTTACTCCCTGTTCGGCTCTTCCGTTCTTCTCCAACCTGTCCAAGCGAATTAGTTCCCTGAAGTTTCTCCTGGACACGGCTGATCTAGGAGAGACCTTCTTGAAGGCCGGGATCCTCTGGAAGAAGCCAAGGCAGGATGCCTCCCCCTCGGGGACCACCTACCTCTCGCCAAAACGAAAGCCTTTTGCTGAAGGGCGGGTAGCAGATTGCTCTGCGACTCTTCTTGCCCATCTGCAGAGGCAACTCCAGACGTGGGACATTGGGCCTCAGACCGTCCTAGCAAGGGGATATGGGGGTGGGTGGGTGTCTTCTCTGCAGACTTCCAGGGATGGAATGCCCCATTGTGACACCATGACTCTAGAACGTTCTTCCACCAGTACTACTACCACCACCTGGCTTTGAAGCGAGATTTCTCCTCTTGCTCTTCCTAAGGGTTGGTTGAATAATAATAATAATAATAATAACAACAATAATAAAAGTTGGAAGGGACCTTGGAGGTCTTCTAGTCCAACCCCCTGCTCAGGCAGGAGACCCTATACCATTTCAGACAAATGACTGTCCAGTTTCTTCTTAAAAACCTCCAGTGTTGGAGCATTCACCGCTTCTGGAGGCAGGTTGTTCCACTGGTTAATTGTTCTGACTGTCAGGAAGTTTCTCCTTAGTTCTAGGTTGCTTCTCGCCTTGGTGAGTTTCCATCCGTTGCTTCTTCTCCTGCCTTGAGGCGCTTTGGAGAATAGCTTGACTCCCTCTTCTTTGGGGCAGCCCCTGAGATACTGGAACACTGCTATCACGTCCCCCCTTGTCCTTCTCTTCGTTAAACTAGACCTGCCCAATTCCAGCAACCGTTCCTTCTGTGTTTTAGCCTCCGGTCCCCTGAATCATCTTGGTTGCTCTTTGTTGACATGACATTGTGTTTCACCAATAAGTCAAACGTGGTTTTGCTTCTCTTTACTTACCACCGGGGTCTTCTGCGCCAAAAGTTGGGCTGATATTTTGGCCGAGTAGTTTTTGGCTGAAGAATCCATAAATTCATTGAGAGTAGGTGACGGTACAACACCATCGGTCCCTCTGACGTTGGTTACTTTCAGAGCTGCAGGTGACTCCTCCTTGGCAGCTAAAAACCAAACAAGCAGCAGATAATCAGTGGGACGGCTCGCCTCCAGAGGTTGTGGGCGCTCCATCACTGAAGGTTTTCAAGAAGAGCCTGGACAGCCGTTTGTCTGAAATGGCATAGGGTTTCCTGCCTGAGCAGGGGGTTGGACTAGAAGACCTCCACGGTCCCTTCCGTTATGCTGATATTCTGTTATAACTCTGGACTTAGATGGCAATCAAGGGCCTCAGTGGAAGACTTTTGATTTGACAGTGAGAACGTTCGTCAGTGGAACAGCTTGCCTCCTGGAGCTTATTTTACTTTATTTTTATTTGTATCTCACCTTGATTATTTTCACAAATAACTCCAGCGGCAAGCATATCCCACACGCCTTTCTTCTCTTGTTTTCCCATAACAACCACCTTGTAAGGTGGGCTGGGTGGAGAGGGAGGGACTGGCCCAAAGTCACCCAGCCGGTCTTCATGACTCAAGGCAAGACTAGAACTCATGGTCTCTTGGTGATTGGCCAAACGTCACCCAGCCGGCTTTCACGCCCAAGGCAGAACTAGAACTCACTGTCTCCTGGTGCCTAACCATTAGACCAAACTGACTCTCTTCTTCCACGAGAAGAGTTGTGGTTGACCCATTGCTGGAGGTCAGACAATCCTTTGGAACAGTATAAGGATTCGTTCCTTGGGTGGTGGTGGGGTTGGACTAGAAGACCTCCAAGGTCCCTTCCGGCCCGGTGATTTTCAAGTCTGCCCTGTAGCTAGGTCAGGGGTCTTCAAACTTGGCCCTTTGATGACTTGTGGACTTTAACTCCCAGAATTCTTCAGCCAGAGTTGAAGTCCACAAGTCCTCAAAGGTCCAAGTTTGAAGACCCCTGGCTTCTATGGTCCATGCTGGCTGAGGAATTCTGGGAGTTGAAGTCCACAAGTCACAAAAGGGCCAGGTTTGAAGATCCCTGGCTTATATGGTCCATGCTGGCTGAGGAATTCTGGGAGTTGAAGTCCACAAGTCCTCAAAGGGCCAAGTTTGAAGACCCCTGGTTTCTATGGTCCATGCTGGCTGAGGAATTCTGGGAGTTGAAGTCCACAAGTCCTCAAAGGGCCAAGTTTGTAGACCCCTGGCTTCTATGGTCCATGCTGGCTGAGGAATTCTGGGAGTTGAAGTCCACAAGTCCTCAAAGGGCCATGTTTGAAGACCCCTGACTTATATGGTCCATGCTGGCTGAGGAATTCTGGGAGTTGAAGTCCACAAGTCCTCAAAGGGCCAAGTTTGAAGACCCCTGAGCTAGGTGATGGGCTCCTTGCTCCCAGCTTCTTTTCCTAATGAGACTTCCTACTTCCCAAGAAATTAAAGGGTAGTGGGATCCAGCATTGTCCGATACCTGAAAGGTCTTTGCTGCCCACCGCAGGAACCGCGGCTTTGGATTCGGAAGTCAAAACCAGTCCCAGGAACTCTTCCAGGAGACCGCTAAGTTTGGAGAAGGCCTCATCATAGTCATCTGGAGGATTTTGGAGGAGAAGAAAAGAGCTTTGGCAAAGGGGTGGGAGAAGCTGCAGAACGTTCTCGTCATGCATGTCAGGAGTCCTCAACTTACGACCACTCGTTTAGTGACTGATGTTACAAGGGCGCTGGAAAAAGTGACTTACAGCCAGCCCTCATTCAGGGGGGGTCTTAGAATCAGAACAGAGCTGGACCTTGGAGGTCTTCTAGTCCAGCCCCCTCCCTGCTCAAGCAGGAGAGTCCTCGACTGATGACCCCCCAACGGAGCCCAAAATTTAGGTCGCTAAGTGAAACATTGGTGAAGCGAGCTTTGCCTGCCTTTTACGACGTTCCTCGCCACATTTGCTAAGCGAATCACTGCAGTTGTTAGTCCCACGGTTGTAAAGTGAATCTGGCTTCCCCAGTCGCAAAAGGGGATCACAGGACCCCGGGGACGCTGCAACCGTCGTAAATAGGAGCCAGTCACCAAGCATCCGAATTTTGACCAGGTGACCCTGGGGACGCTGCGGCGGTCGTTAAGTGTGGAAGATGGTCGTAAGTCTATTTTTCCAGCGCCGTTTTTTAAAACTCTGAACGGACACTAAATGAACCGTTGTAAGGCGAGGACTGCCTCTCCTGAGAGACGGAAATCCACCCAGCAGTTAACTGCAAGTTGTTAATTCGCAGGATCGTAAACCTTAGTTTATAAAGCAAGAGACTGACCGACGTTGATGGTGGCATCGAAGAAGCCAGGGAAATCTTGGTTCACTTGGGTGTACATGTCCACCCTGCGGAGGGCTTCCTCGATCTCGGGTCTGCTAAACAAGCCCATCCTTCGGAGGTGACCCCCGTATTTCTCTTTGTTCACCGGGATCAGCAGAATGTATCGTGGTTCGAAGTAGGAATTCTTCAAACTTCGGACACCCTGGGAGAGAGAGAGTCAGTGGCCCTTCGGTCGCTAAATAACTCCAAGGACCGACTCAATGCAGAAAGCCATAAGACGAAAAGAAGAGAAAATAGGGGAGGGGGTATATGTGCTTTGTTTGGGTTCCCCAAACCATGTGGCTGAGCCACGTTCCGTCAATCTTGGGAAGCCGTCTTCTTTAGGTGGCGTTTTTCAACCTTGGACACTTCGACTCCCAGAATTCCCTGGCCAGCATTCTGGGAATTGAAGTCGACATCTCTTAAAGCATTTTGGGTGGGGGATTCTGGGCGTTGACGTCCACCCCTCTTAAAGCAGGCTGCCTGGGGGATTCTGGGAGCTGAAGTCCACCCATCTTAAAGCATTTTGGCTGGGGGATTCTGGGAGTTGAAGTCCACCCATTTTAAAGCATTTTGGATGGAGGATTCTGGGCGCTGAAGTCCACCCATCTTAAAGCATGCTGCCTGGGGGATTCTGGGAGCTGAAGTCCACCCGTCGTAAAGCATTTTGGCTGGAGGATTCTGGGAGTTGAAGTCCACCCATTTTAAAGCATGCTGGCTGGGGGATTCTGGGAGCTGAAGTCCACCCGTCGTAAAGCATTTTGGCTGGGGGATTCTGGGAGTTGAAGTCCACCCATTTTAAAGCATGCTGCCTGGGGGATTCTGGGAGCTGAAGTCCACCCATTTTAAAGCATGCTGGCTGGGAGATTCTGGGAGCTGAAGTCCACCCATTTTAAAGCATGCTGCCTGGGGGATTCTGGGCGCTGAAGTCCCCCCATCTCAAAGTTGCCTTCAGACGAGGTTCACGGCAGTTTGCTGAGCCTTCTAGCCCCTCTGCCCGCTTTTCTCCCCCAATTCTTTCCCTCCCGGCCCCACGGGAGTCTTACCTTTTGCCTCTCTGTTCTCCGCTCTCTTCTGCAGACCTTCCTCTTTCCACCGGGTCAGACCACAGCTTAAACTCAAGGGCACAAATCTCACCGCCCTGACAGTGCTTGTGCAGCCAAGGGGCTTTTCCTACCTCTATTTCTAAATGCACGCAGGTGGCCAGGCCCTCCCTGGCAATGCTTTCGATGACCTCTCGGCTCAGCCCGTATTGGAAGCCGCTATATTTGAAAGTGACGATGAATTTCCCCTGAAACGAGGAAAAAAAACAAAAAAACAAAAACCAACGGAAGCCCAGGTGAAGCCAAGAGCAAAAGGACGAGCGTTCGGAACAAGCCTCACCTGGATTCTAGCACATCTGAGTCTTGATATTTTCTAGCTATCGTCCTCTTGCGGGGTCCTGCGTGCTCTCTGAGCTTGGCGGTCTCCTTGCAGACGTTTCAGGACCGAATGAGGGAACGTCATCAGGGCTAGTAGGGGAGAAGGGTTTGCTTAGTCCCTCCCAGCACTGATGACGTTCCCTAGTCGGGTCATGAAACGTCTGCAAGAAAACCGCCAAGCTCAGAGAGCACCAAGGACCCCACAGTCCTCCCCCCCCCTCCTCCTCCTCCTCCTCCTCCTCCTCTCCACAAACCACCCTCCCTTCTAGCCCTGATGATGTTCCCTAGTTGGGTCATGAAACGTCTGCAAGAAAACCGCCAAGCTCAGAGAGCACCAAGGACCCCATAGTCGTCGTCCTCCTCCTCCTCCTCCTCCCCACAAACCACCCTCCCTTCTATAACTGATGATGTTCCCTAGTCGGGTCATGAAACGTCTGCAAGAAACCCACCCTGCTCAGACAGCACCTGTTTGAATCCTCCGGTGCTGCCAACCTACGACCCCAAAGGGAGGTGGAAGGACACGCACAAGAAACCGCCCAGGTTTCTTCAATCTCCGAAGCCCCTTTGGGGGTCTCTTCCTTTTGGCCCACCCTGAAGAGGGGCAGGGCCGGACCCGCAGGTGGCTTCCTTTCTCGCCCTCCGAAAGGCCGGCTCCCTTCTTACCGTGTTCACCATCTTGTCAAATTCCTCCTGGGGTACGTAATAGTAATCTAATCGGTTCTCCTCTCCGAAATAAGGGCTCCTCGTGGTGTGGCAGGGGCTGAGAAGGAAGCGGAGCGGAAAAAGGGGCAGCTGTTAAAAAAAAGGGGGGGGGAAGGAGGAAGGCCGGGCTCCTGTTCAGACTTGAGCTGTGCGCTGCTTGGCGCTCTCTCTCCCGAAGTTGGTGACGGGTTCGGGTTACGCTACCCTACTAAGTCGCAACCTCGATGAGGGTGGTGGGGAGGGGGGCAGGGTTCAGATCAGGGTTGAACTGTGGGGGTCCTCGGTTTCTGACTTGTGGGCCTGGAGACATTTCATCGCCAAATCAGGTAACCTCATCAGGACGAGTCGCAAGCCGGCAACCAAGAACGCCAAGAACTCCACGAGAATTATTTTCTGGATTTCAGTAGGTGACAGAACCTAGGGGCCTGCAGCTGCTCTCAGGAACGATGTGGGGACAGATGAAGACTGCTAGGCAATTCCACATCTGGAAATTGAACTGGAGAAGACTATCTATCTATCTATCTATCTATCTACAGTATATCTAATCTATATCTATCTATCTATACCTATATCTATCTATCTATCTATCTATCTATCTATCTATCTATCTATCTATCTATCTATCTATGTATCTCTCTAATCTCTCTCTCTCTCTCTCCATCTATATCTATATTCTATTATTATTATTATTATTATTACATTTATATCCCGCCCTTCTCTATCTAATCTATATCTATCTATATTTATATCTATATCTATCTATCTATATCTATATCTAATCTCTCTCTCTCTCTCTCTCTCTCTCTCTCTCTCTCTCTCTCTCTCTCTCTCTCTCTCTCTCTCTCTCTCTCTCTCTCTCTCTCTCTCTCTCCATCTATATCTATATTCTATATCTATATTCTATATTGAGCCTTGGTGGAGCAGTGGGCTAATGCCCCCTTAAGTAACACCAGCTGCCTGCAATTAGTGCAGGTTCGAGTCCCACCAAGCTCAAGGTTGACTCAGCCTTCCATCCTTCCCAGGTAGGTAAAATGAGGACCCAGATTGTTGGGGGCAATAAGCTGACTTTGTAATAATGCAAAGCAGGCATATACATAGAATGAAGGCTACTGCTAAGCTTGTAAGCCGCCCTGAGTCTTCGGAGAAGGGCGGGATATAAATGTGATAATAATAATAATAATAATAATAATAATAATAATAATAATAATAATAATAATAATAATAATAATAATAATAATAAATATTCTATATCTAATCTATATCTATATCTATTTATATTTATATCTATATCTATATCTATCTATATCTATATCTATATCTAATCTCTATCTATCTATCTATCTATCTATCTATCTATCTATCTATCTATCTATCTATCTATCTATCTATCTATCTACATATACCAGAAAAAAAACATGTTGAACCACTCCTGTGTTATGTCTGGGAGGCTGTGTTTGCCTCCATGTTTTGCCTCTACAACATTTTATTTTGCAGAAAGGCTATTCTGCATAGGAATTCGCGCGTTTAAACCTCACATTTTTCTCCTTGCGCTGATGACATTACCTAGTTGGGTCATGAAGCTCAGAAGGCAACAAGGACCCTACACTTCTACTACTTCTTCTCCTCCTCCTCCTCCTCCACTTCCTCTCTGCAAACCCTACTCCCTTCCAGCACTGATGATGTTACCTAGTTGGGTCAGGAAACGTCTCCAAGAAAACCACCAAGCTCAGAGAGCAATAAGGACCCCACAGTCCTCCTCCTCTTCCTTCTAGCACTGATGATGTAACCTAGTTGGGTCAGGAAACGTCTCCAAGAAAACAACCAAGCTTAGACAGCACCAAGGACCCCACAGTCTTCCTCCTCCTCCTCCTCTCCACAAACCCCACTTCCTTCTAGCACTGATTGTTCTGTACCAGCCTACTACCGGCCCTGCAGAAAAGGCAGGGACAACCCCTTTTACAAGAAGGCAAGAGGCTGGAACTAAGCCTGCCAAATTTATGGACACAAAAGCAAACAGAGCAAAAACAAGACACGAACCATGAAACAGGAGCTATTCAAACGGTTGCCTTTAGCAAACCAGCCCTCCCACGCATTCCCCTTTTATACAGTTCAGGGCGTGTCTTCTCTCTGCCTCCTTCCGAGGTGCCCCATTGCCTTCCTCTGTTTACTCCTGATTGACTGCCTCCTGCGTCGGGTGTCCTTGAACAGGGCCAGCTGTGGGTCATCTTCATCCACGCTGTCAGGCTCACACAACTGGGTCTGCGTCGTGACCAGGTGGGAGGGGCCTGGCTGAGGGCTCTCATCAGCAAGCTCTCCAACCCCCTCAGCAAGCTCTTCAACACCCCCCTCCTCCTCCTCTGACTCATCCGACCCAACTGCCGAACCCACAGGCTGACCCTGAATCACAACACTGATGACGCTACCTAGTTGGGTCATGAAACGTCTGCATGGGAACCACCCAGCTCGGAGAGCACCGAGGACCCCGTCTATTTCCTCTTTTAATCCAATACGACGGGCAAGGGGAGGACAGAGAACTAGATTCAGTCAGAAAAGTCGGCAGCCTAGCCCACCTACCTGTCTACTCTTCTTTTTCCCTTCCTCGAGAACATCTGCCCCCCCCGCCGACTCCCCAAAGGGTTCCCCGACCTGGAGGGGCTCCTACCTGTATCTGAAATAGTTGTTGAACTTCCGACACAGCCTGTGACACAGTTCTCGCTTCCAACAGGCCAAAGGCCCAGTCAGCACCAACATGGGGTAGGGAGCATCAAGGCTGGGCAGGGTGCTGTAGGGGACGGGAAGAAAAAGCTCGGTGAAGACCCTCTGTGTGGGCCAGCAGGAACATTCGTGGGCTTCCTCATGGATGTGACAGATGAGAGAACCTGTCGCTCAGGATTTAACGGTGAGGTCCCTGTCTGCTCTGTGGTTTGGGGCGCTTTTTTTGCAGACGTTTCACGACTAAACTAAGACGGGAAGGGGAAGGCCGGCTGGATTAATTCTTCTTCAAAATTAAGCCTTGGTTAAAAAACCAAAGCAGCTTTTATGATTTTCGACGGTCAAACCCTTCCAAGATTCCAGAAAACCCGAAAGGGTTGTCCCAAAGGTGGGTGTTTTTTGGGAGGCAACTGGACTTGCTCGTTTCTCGTTGAAGGCCTTTCGCTTCTCATCCCAGAAGCTTCTTCACCTCTAGACTGGATGGTGGGGGAATGGGAGGATTTGTACTGCTTGCAGACAGCTGGTCATTTGCCTTCTTCTAGAGGGTCGTTGAGGCCACCTGGAGGTTTACCTGTGTCCTCAGAGGTGCTTTTCCAACTGGACTGACTTGCTTTCCTTTGAAGACATTTCACTTCTCATTCCAGAAGCTTCTTCAGCTCCGACTGGATGCTGGGGGAATGGGAGGATTTGTACTCCTTGCAGACAGCTGGTCGTTTGCACTCTTTTAGAGCGTCATTGAGGCCACCTGGAGGTTTGTCTGTGTCCTCAGTGGTGCTTTTTCAACTGGACTGACTTGCTTTCCTTTGAAGACATTTCACTTCTCATTCCAGAAGCTTCTTCAGCTCTGACTGGATGGTGGGGGAATGGGAGGATTTAGACTCCTGGCAGACAGCTGGTCATTTGCACTCTTTTAGAGGGTCGTTGAGGCCACTTGGAGGTTTGTCTGTGTCCTCAAGGTCACCTGAGTGGTGCAAAGGGGTGGGTGTGCCCAGGGCAGAAAACATCCTGCAGCCAAGAAGGCTCCACACCCATTTGCACCACTCGGGTGACCCCGAGGACGCAGACCAAACTCCAAGTGGCCTCAACGACTCCCTTAAAAATGCAAATGACCAGCGGTCTCCAAAGAGTATAAATCCTTCCCTTCCCCAACATCCAGTCAGAGCTGAAGAAGCTTCTTGGGTGAGAAGCGAAACACCTCCAAAAAACCCCCAAGAAAATCCAGTTGCCTCCTGAAAAAGCACCTTTGGGACAACCTTTTAGGATTTTTCTGGAGGTCTTGGAAAGATCTGACTGTTGAAAAATCGTGAAGCTGCTTTGTTTTTAACCTGCATTTCTGACCTGGAGGACCGAGAGTCTCCGTAGACGCCTAAAGGGTTTTCTAAGAATGCAACGTTGACGTAGAGCAGGGGTCTTCAAACTTGGCCCTTCGATGCCTTGTGGACTTCACAAGTGCCTGGCTGAGGAATTCTGGGAGTTGAAGTCCACAAGGCATCAAAGGGCCAGGTTTGAAGACCCTTGGTCTAGTTGGCTAGCTAATGCAATGTGGGTTTATCGGCGGGTGATCAAAAGCACCGTTCAAGAACATCTTCCTGTTGGCTTCAAGCAACAGAGGAAGACAGGAACAAATTCACTTGCCGGCTTTCAACCTGCTAACTCCCTGGCTGAGGAATTCTGGGAGTTGAAGTCTCTAAGTCATCAAAGGACCACTTTTGAAGACCCCTGACGTAGAGACTTGAGTGGGTGCTGCTCCTTTCAATACTCCGAAAGTTGAAGACAGCTTGAAGCCACCATAATTGCACGTTCTTATCACTCCCGGGGGAGATTTGAAGGATCCATGGTGTTCTGTTCCAGCCTACGACTGGCCCTGTTTCTGTGTCAGGGACAACCCCTTTTTTCCTTTTTTACAGTCAATAGGCTGGCAAAACCCAACCCAAATTTATTTACAGTTCAAACAAAAAAGCAACAGAATATTTCCTTCATTAAAGGATTCAAAATATCCAACAAGAGTCAACAAACAAGAGTTAAACAGAAGTAGCAAGAACAGACCAGGATTCCCTTAGAATGTCTCTGAATGGTTGCCTTCAGCAACCAACCCCACCCACGCCTTCTCCTTTTATTATCAGTCCCACGGCGTGGCTTCTCACTGCCTTCTCCTCCTCTCACCGAGTTGCCTCATTGCCTTTCTCTGTTCCGCTCTGCTGGATTGCCTTCCTGCTCCTAGCGTCCCTGAATACATCCAGCTGTGAATCATCTACGTGCTCACACGGCTGAGTCTGATGAGGAACATGACGGAAGGGGCCAGGCTGAGAGTCCTGCAGTGCATCAGAGCCTCCCTCCGACACCGAAGGCTCTCCAAACCCCTCCTCCTCCTCAGATTCCTCAGACTCAGCTGCTGGGAGCACAGGCTGACATTGAATCACAACACATGGGTCCTGTGAAAAGAGTTCTTCGCACCTCTTAATTTTGGGGCTGAGGGACCATCTGCTCCGACAGATGGTGCGGAGGGAATGAAGAGGTGGGAAGAATTGCTTTCGAACGGTGTTCTGTACCAGCCTGCTACCGGCCCTGCAGAAAAGGCAGGGACAACCCCTCCACAAACGGCAAGAGGCTGGAATACGCTTGCCAAATTTATTGCAACAAAAACAAACAAGACACGAACCAAGAAACAGAAGCTTAAAGAAACATGAACCATCCGAGCGGTTGCCTTCAGCAAACCAGCCCTCCCAGACATTCCCCTTATATAGAGTTCAGGGCGTGGCTTCTCTCTGCCTCCTTCCGAGAAGCCCTATTGCCTTCCTCTGTTTACTCCTAATTGACTGCCTCCTGCGTCGGGCGTCCTTGAACAGGGCCAGCTGTGGGTCATCTTCATCCACACTGTCAGGCTCACACAGCTGGGTCTCCGTGGTGACCAAGCGAGAGGGGCCTGGCTGAGGGCTATCATCAGCAAGATCTTCAACCCCCTCAGCAAGGTCTTCAACACCCCCCTCCTCTCTGAGTCGTCTGACCCAACTGCCGAACCCACAGGCTGACCCTGAATCACAACAAACGGCGAGGGGAGGACTAACAGGATCGGATCATCTGCTCGGCTAACCCGTCATTTGGTCGTCATCCCGTACCGCCTGGGTGTCTTCTGGGACATAGCCGAGTTTGGAAGCAGGAGGAGAGCGGAGGAGAGGCCGAAGAAGGCCACCTCACGAGAGGAAGAGGAGGAGGAGGACCAGCTCACCTATTGAAGATGTGCTGAGGTTGCATCATGCTGTACATGATGTGGGTCATGTGGTCCTGGGCAGCCCTCACTTCTTGAGGGGGGTCGTACTTGTTCACGGCGGCCACCTGCACCCGGTAAGAAAAAAAGGGAAAATATAGGTTAGTTAGGCGTACAGATGACCCTTGACTTTACAAGGGGGCAGCACCGCAGGCTAATTCTGTTGATTGACCACTGCTGGCACTTCGTGGACTCGGCCTTCCATCCTTCCAAGGTGGTTAAAATCAGGAGCCAGATTGTTGTGGGGGGGAGGAAGGGGTGGGCAACAGGCTGATTCTGTAAACCACTTGGAGAGAGTTGTAAAGCACTGTGAAGCGGTGTATAAGTCTAAGGGCGATTGCTAAGTTGGAAGGATGGAAGGAAGGAAGGAAGGTGAAAGGAAGGAGGAAGAGAGAGAGGGAGGAAAAAAAGGAAGGGAGGAAGGAAGGGAGGAAGAGGGAGGCAGGGAGAAAGGCAGGAAGGGAGGAAAAAAGGAAGGAAAGAAGGAAGGGAGGGAGGGAGGGGAGGAAAGGAGGGGGGGAAAGAAGGAAGGAGGGGACAGAGGGAGAGAGGAAAAAAGGAAGGAAAGAAGGGAGGGAGGAAGGAAGGGAGGGAGGGAGGAAAAAAGGAAGAGAGGAAGGAAAGAAGAAAGGAATGGAAGGGAGGGAGGGAGGGAGGAAAAAAGGAAGGAAGGAAGGAAGGAAGGAAGGAAGGAAGGAAGGAAGGAAGGAAGGAAGGAAGGAAGGAAGGAAGGAAGGAAGGAAGGAAGGAAGGTGATTGGCATGCTGTATTGCAGGCTAACTCTGCCCACTGCCGGAAGTTCAATCCTGACTGGCTCAAGGTTGACTCGGCCTTCCATCCTTCCGAGGTCTATAAAACGAGGACCCAGATTGTTGGGGGGGGGAACTATATTGACTCTGTAAACCGCTTAGAGAGGGCTGAAAAGCACTGTGAAGCGTTATATAAGTCTAAGGGCTGTTGCTCATTCATGTCATGGCTGCCATCTTACCTTGATCTTTCCTGACCCTAACCTCCCCCATTAGTCAACAACGTGGGACCCCTCCTCTCCCTGGCCCCCAATTTTCCAGGCAACCGTTGGGGGTTTGGCTTCCCCCCCAGAAAGACCACCAGTGTCAACCCCCACATTCCCACCAGGGGTTATTTTCCCAGCACCACCAAGAGTATTCATTCCTGCCATGCTGTAGTCTCGTCTGATTCGAAACACAGGGAGTCCTCGTCTTACGGCACTTCATTTAGTGACCGTTCGCAGTTACGACAGCCCTGGGAAAAAAGGGACTTTTTTTCCCCCACCTACGACCGTTGCAGCATTTCCCCCCCGCCCTCCTACAGTGGTCCAAATTCGGATGCTTGGCGACCGACTCATATTTATGACGGTGGAAGTGTCCCCTTCTTGCAACCTTCTTTTTTTTTTATTAAAGAGTTTTACAATACATTTTATTTTTAACAAACAAAACACAACCCCACCCCACCCCCTTCCCACTCCCCAACCCTCCCCAACCCCTCCCTCCCTTCCCCCTCCCCCCTCCCCGACTTCCCAGAGCTAAGTACAGGGTATAAGAATACAAACAATCATAGTCTACCTTATGCAAACAATCATAAACTATTAAAACTATCGCACTTTAACTCTTATAAATTAACTCCAAACAGTATAAATATCACATCAATAATTATTCAAGTGCTGGATAACACTCTTTAGTCCCATATTTACTCCACAGTATTTCTCTGTTGCAAATAGTCTTTCAAATAGGCTAAAATCTTTGCCATATCCTCCAAGTTGGGAACTTTTACAATCCATTCTTCTATAATCGGCAGTCCTTCCTTCTTCCAATATTGCCCTACTAAAAGTCTTACTGCCGTAGTCAAATTCAACGTCCGGATATCCATGACAGTAGTGTCAATAAAAATACCCAATAAGAACAATTACAGACAAAACAAATTTACATCAATCATTAAAAAATCAATTTTCTAATCTTCTTTCCGCCTGGTCTGTAATTTTCCATCTAAAACAGACATGTCAAACACAAGGCCCGGGGGCCGGATGCGGCCCGCGAAGTGGTTTCATGCGGCCCGCGAAGCCATCCTGGAAACAGTGAGGGAACGGCCCCCACTGCCTTGGCCCTGGCCCAGAGACCCTCCTCCTGCCAGAGACCCCCAGATCTGTCCCACTCCTGCCCAGGCCCCCATAGGCACCCTTGATGCGAACGATGTAGAGCTGGCTACGCCCACCCAGTAGGCCACACCCACTCTAGCCACACCCACCCAGTAGGCCACACCCACCCAGGCCACACCCACCTGGCCCCGAGGGCAACCGCAATGCTGATGCGGCCCTCAATGAAATTGAGTTTGACACCCCTGATCTAAAACCTCTTAAGATATTATACAGCTTCAAATACCATACATTCCTTTCCAAACTTAAAATTTTCTTATATGTAATCACACCATTTTTGTATTTTCTATTACGTGTTTCATTATTGCCCATGAAAGTAGCTTACAAGTTAGCTTGCATCTATACTTTTTCCCAAACTCGCAACAGAGCATGTTTTAAAATATATACCTTAAACACATTATCCACCTTCTTATCACACGATAGATATAGATGTAGCCGCCATTTTCACCCACTATTGTCTGCTACGCACTTTCGCTTTCAAGCTCAGCAAAATCCATTGAGTTAAAGATCAAAAGTCCACTTTCACCTGAATCTCCTGCATCGCTCTGCCTGCGTCCAAGTTCTCCAAAATTCTTTCTTGCTAGCAGGGATGGTTGCAGACGCCTTGTTCTGCTCCAAAAAACCCGGAGCAGAAGCGCCTCGCAGTCCGGAGCATACCCAGGCTTCGGGGGGGCTCAATCCTTCAGCCGCCAAAACTTTAAAGTTCTGGCGGCCCCGGAGAGCTCTACCCCTACCTGAGCGCTCACCCCCCTCCTCTTCTCCCGAGGAGGGGGCTTCCGAGCCGCCGAAACAGCTGATCGGCGCTGTTTTCGGCGGCTCTATGGAGCCGCGGGGCTGACAGCCTAAGAATGGCTGCCTCCGGCGACGCCTTGCCATCTTGCGACCTTCTGACGGGCCAAATCAAGGGGGAAGAACCCGGATCTGCTTAGCGACCTTGTTCCCCAATGAATCACGGCAGCAGTTTAATTCAACTCTGACCAAGGAAGGGCATAAAAGGGGGGGCAAAACCCAACTCAGCCACTGCATCACTGAGCAACGGAAACTTTCAGCCCTGCGGTGGTCGTAAGCCAAGGAAGGCCTGAGATTCAGAGCTTACGCTACCGAAGCCCGGTTCGTTTAACGGCCGCGTTGCTAACTTTACACCGGCAATGATTCCCTTAACAAGCGTGGCAAGGAAAGTCGCCAAACGGGAAAACGCTGGCTTAACCAACGTGCCACTTAGCAATAGAAATGTGGGCTCCCTCGCGGTCGTAAGGCCAAGGACCGGCTGTTATGTTAGGATTCATGGGCGGGGGGGGGGGTGAAGGGCGGGGACATTTACCTTTTCCTCCACGGAGATCTTCTGGTGATCCAGTTCGGTCAGACGGAGCAGCATAAAAATCACCAGGAGCCAATAATCTTCTTGTTCCTGAGAAAACACACAGGTGAGTTGAGTTCTCAGTTTGAACTGAAATTTCAGTTAAGCCATTCAGGCTGATAGCAGGAAGAGTTATTTATTATTACTATTACGATTACTATTATTACTATTACTATTATTACTAAATAATAATAATAATAATAATAATAATAATAATAGTAGTAGTAGTAGTAGTAGTAGTAGTAGTAGTAATGGAAGGGACCTTGGAGGTCATCTAGTCCAACCCCCTGCTCAGGCAGGAAACCCTATAGTACCATTTCAGACAAATGGCTGTCCAGTCTCTTCTTAAAAACTTCCAGTGTTGGAGAAGGGAGAGAGGGAGGGAGGAAAAAGAATAACAGAATAACAGACTCAAAAGGAACCTTGAAGGTCATCTAGTCCAACCCCCTGCTCAGGCAGGAAACCCTATAGTACCATTTCAGACAAATGGCTGTCCAGTCTCTTCTTAAAAACTTCCAGTGTTGGAGAAGGGAGAGAGGGAGGGAGGAAAAAGAATAACAGAATAACAGACTCAGAAGGAACCTTGAAGGTCATCTAGTCCAACCCCCTGCTCAGGCAGGAAACCCTATAGTACCATTTCAGACAAATGGCTGTCCAGTCTCTTCTTAAAAACTTCCAGTGTTGGAGAAGGGAGAGAGGGAGGGAGGAAGGAAAAAGAATAACAGAATAACAGACTCAGAAGGAACCTTGGAGGTCATCTAGTCCAACCCCTGCTCAGGCAGGAATCCCTCTACCATTTCAGACAAATGGCTGTCCAGTCTCTTCTTAAAAACTTCCAGTGTTGGAGAAGGGAGAGAGGGAGGGAGGGAGGGAGGAAGGAAAAAGAATAACAGAATAACAGACTCAGAAGGGACCTTGGAGGTCATCTAGTCCAACCCCTGCTCAGGCAGGAATCCCTCTACCATTTCAGACAAATGGCTGTCCAGTGTCTTCTTTAAAACTTCCTATTATTTTAGGTTGTCCTCTCGGAGTCTGACCCGGGAGGCAGGGAAGGGAGAGATGCTCAGAGGAAATAACGGTCTCATCTAGCGACCGTTCAACGTAACAACGGCCCTGGAAAAAAAAGGAACTTAGGACCCTTTCTCAGACTCACAGACGTGGCAGCATCCCCACGGTCACGGGATCAACATGCAGGCCCTTAGCCAGTGACTCGTGACCTCCACCACAGATGGCAGGTTCTTATCGGCCGCCAGAGTTAGTCCTCGACTTACAACAGTTCATTTAGTAACCGTTCAAAGTTACAAGGGCGCTGGGGAAAAAAAAAAGGACCGTTTTTCACACTTCAGAGCGTTGCAGCATCTCCGTGGGTCACGTGATCAAAATTCAGAGGCTCGGCAACTGGCGTGTCCTGGTACAGCGACATCAATCAGCCATACGCTTCGGTTCTCTAGGACTGCGATATCTGGCCTGTTGCGTTCCAAATGGCGATCTGTCTGTATTCGGAAGTCCCACGAGATCTTCACCCTCTCATTCTCCACAACTTTTTCCACCCTACGTTCCCACGACTTTTCGGACACAGGCAAGTCGTATTTTTTACACAATGCCCAGTGGATTAAGTTTAGCAACTCGGTCATGGTCTAGCTTTGTAATCAGTTTGCGCGATTTTGCTGCACTCACATATTTTGCGGCACTCACATATTTAATTTAATTAAATATTAAATTAAATATTTAATTAAATTATTATTATCATCATCATCAACATCATCATCGCGCAGGAATGAGGACTAGCTTCTCAAGGGAAAAAAAAAACCTCAAAAGCCACTTTTGTCTTCAAACATCTGCAGATGTTTTTGGAAAGGGGAAGCAGCTGCTTTGGCTTAATTTCTTTCAGCCTTTGGGGGGGTGAATCCTTCGCTTCTTGACATTCTTGGTATTGGACCGCTCGCTCCTTGCATGGTTACAAGCCAACCGGATAGCAGAGTTGGAAGGGACCTGGGAGGTCATCTAGTCCAGCCCCTTGCCCAAGTAGGAAACCCGAGGTTTCCTGACTCTGAAGTTTCTCAGGACTCGGAGAAAAACCGTACGGCCCGGGCCAAAAAGAAAAAAAAAAGGCTCCGGCGTTATGCAAATGCATAGGGCTGCTCCCCTTCCCGCAAGGCATCCTGGGAGGCAACCAAGCCTAAAATGAAATCGCACTTAAGGACTACAGGGGGAAAAAAAGTTATTAAAAAGCATGCAGATACCAAATTAATTAGCCCTTAATCAAGCGAACTCAACACCTTCTCCGTTCTGGCAGGGCAACTGTCCTGCTTTATATGTTCAATCTCTTTTCTTTCTTTGTTCAATTTATATGCCGCCCAGGAGTCGTCGTGGCGCAGAATGCAGATACTTGAAGGCAGGCAAACTCTGCCGACTGCCGGGAGTTCGAACCTGACCGGCTCAAGGTTGACTCGTCTTTCCGTCCTTCCGAGGTGGGTAAAATGAGGACCCAGATTGTTGGGGGCAAAAGGCTGACTCTGTAAACCGCTTAGAGAGGGCTGTCAACCACTGTGAAGCGGTATATAAGTCTTTAGTGCTATTCCCCTTCCTTCCTTCCTTCCTTCCTTCCTTCCTTCCTTCCTTCCTTCCTTCCTTCCTTCCTTCCTTCCTTCCTTCCTTCCTTCCTTCCTCCCTCCCTCCCTCCCTCCCTCCCTTCTTTTCATGGTGTTCGATCCTGACCATTTCAAGGTTGACTCGTCTTTCCGTCCTTCCAAGGTGGGTAAAATGAGGACCCAGATTGTTGGAGGCAAAAGGCTGACTCTGTAAACCGCTTAGAGAGGGCTGTCAACCACTGTGAAGCGGTATATAAGTCTTTAGTGCTATTCCCCTTCCTTCCTTCCTTCCTTCCTTCCTTCCTTCCTTCCTTCCTTCCTTCCTTCCTTCCTTCCTTCCTTCCTTCCTTTCCTTCCTTCCTTCCTCCCTCCCTCCCTCCCTCCCTCCCTCCCTTCTTTTCATGGTGTTCGATCCTGGCCATTTCAAGGTTGACTCAGCCTTCCATCCTTCCGAGGTGGGTAAAATGAGGACCCAGATTGTTGGGGGCAAAAGGCTGACTCTGTAAACTGCTCAGACAGGGCCGTAAAGCCCTGCAAAGCGGTATATATGTTATGTATGCAGGCACCTACATAGCAACAGCCACCAGGGGGCATTGGCCTGAACGGGTTTTCGGCGGGAACCCAGTTTTGGCGGGAAACCTAGGGCCAACCCCATTGGCTGTCCGCTTACCTGGCCGGGTATTTAAGGAGGCCAGGTAACCCTCATTCCCCAGTTCACTACCCCCCTTCCAATAAAGAGCTGAACTCACACACCGGCTGGCGTCTCTTCCTTGCGTCGGACCCACTACACAATAATATAAGTCTATTTCTTTCTCACTACGCAAAGAAACCCTGGGTGATGCTCCTGTCCTGGTGGGCTCTGTCTCAAATCTGCCACTTATTTGCCCTACCGAACGACATTGGCGCGAGAAAAAATTTACAGCTGGTTTGATTTCTTCCTTACCTTAACGGGATTCTTCAACAGATTGAACACTCTGAGCAGAGGCAGAGATTCAATATATTCCAGCTCACTCAGTTCAGACACCTTGATGACAAGAAGAATGGTACTGATTAAAGGAAAGAGAGAGATAAGTAGACACGATAGATTAAGAGACATGATAAGAGAGGTAACAGACATGCTAGATAAACAGACACGATAAGCAGACATGATAGATAAGCAGACAAAACAGATATGAAAGAGATGGAGATAGACGACAGATAAACACATGACAAACAGACATGACAGATAGACAGACATGATAAAGACATGACAGAGACAGATGATAGCCATAATAGGTATACATACATGACTGACATGATAGAGATGATAAACAGGCATGATAAACAGACACGATAGACTTAGATTGATTGATAGATATAGATAGAGACAGACAGATGATAGAGACAAATAAAAAGACAGATATGATAGATAGGTAGATGATAGAGACATAAATAAAAAGATCTGATAGACATGAGACAGATAAAAAGACATGATAAACAGACATGACATACATAGATTAAAAATGATAGACATGATAGACATAGATGATAAACATGCTAGATAGATTAGTCATAAAAAGATGATAAACAGACATGATATAGAGACATAGATAAAAAGATGATAAACAGACATGCTAGATAGATGATAAGACATAGATAAAAAGATGATAAACAGACATGATATAGATAATAGAGACATAGATGAAAAGATGATAAACAGACATGCTAGATAGATAAGACATAGATAAAAAGATGATAAACAGACATGATAGATGATAAGACATAGATAAAAAGATGATAAACAGACATGCTAGATAGATGATAAGACATAGATAAAAAGATGATAAACAGACATGATATAGATAATAGAGACATAGATAAAAAGATGATAAACAGACATGCTAGATAGATGATAAGACATAGATAAAAAGATGATAAACAGACATGATATAGATAATAGAGACATAGATAAAAAGATGATAAACAGACATGATATAGATAATAGAGACATAGATGAAAAGATGATAAACAGACATGCTAGATAGATAAGACATAGATAAAAAGATGATAAACAGACATGATATAGATAATAGAGACATAGATAAAAAGATGATAAACAGACATGCTAGATAGATAAGACATAGATAAAAAGATGATAAACAGACATGAGATAGATAGATAGATAGATAGATAGATAGATAGATAGATAGATAGATAGATAGAGATAACAGAGACATAGATAAAAAGACATGATAAACAGACATGATAGACAGACGGACAGACAAGGCCTTGTTCTGTGGTTTCTTCCGACCTCCGTCAGCTGTTCAACGGAGAAATGCCCCAAAGCAGCTGGCAACTAGGTCTCCTCCGCTGTATCAACCGTACCTGGTTGTTTTCCAGGTTGATGTCCTCCAGGAAGTTGTGCTCTTCCAGGCCCTCCAAGCTGCTGATCTCGTTGTTCGACAAGTCCAGCACCTGTAGTGCCTTGAGGCCTTCCAGGCCCACCGCCTTTTTGATCTGGTTCGATTTCTACCAAGAGAACCACAAGCGTCCCCTAACTAACCAAACATGGTTGCCTTTGGGCAACGCCGAGCATCATCGAGGGAGCCAGACGGCTTGCTTCACACCTGCTGGCTTACACATCGTTTAATTTTTCTACGCAGGTGGCCCTCGGCTGACAAAGAGTTCATTTAGGGGCGGCTCAAAGTTACGACGATCACAGTCGCCTGATCAAAATCCAAACACTCGGCAAATTGATTCCTATTTATGATGGTCGCCGTGTCCCCGGGCTCACGCAATCCCTTTTGAACGACCTCCCCGACCAGCAAAGCCAATGGGGGAAGCCAGATTCACTTAACAACCCTGTGACTCGTTTAACAGCTGCAGCGAGAAATTTGTCCAGAGAGTTCGGCTCCAAACGTTTACGAACTTCCTCGCCACCACTGTTAAGTGAATCACTCCAGTTGGTCACACGGTTGTTAAGTGAATCTGGCTTCCCCTGGTCGGAAGGCCGCAAAAGGGAATCTCATGACCCCGGAGACACTGCAACCGTCATAAATACGAAACAGTTGCCAAGCATCTGAATTTTAATCATGTAGCCATAGGGGATGTTGCAATGGTTGTTAAGCGTGAAAAATGGCTAAGTCACTTTTCCCGGGTCCTTGTAACTTTGAACGGTCAGTAAAGTAAATGTTAAGTCGAGGACTACCTACGCTGCAAAACTGAGGGTGGAATTACCTCCCATCCCATATTGTCCAGGTGTGATGGTTGTCTTTCAATTAACTGAGAATAAACCCAGATTCTTAAAATGTAGGGAAGGGGTGGAGATCAATGGCCCCATGTTGGCTCAGGAATTCTGGGAGTTGAAGTCCACAAGTCATAAAGGGGCCCTCCAGCCATCAAAAGGCCATCGTTCTCCCCCTCTGATGTAGGGCTTCAAAGTCCCCCCCCCCATCATTCTCTACAACAAACCAACATATTATGTTGGGAAAGACGTCATCTCAGGAAACACACACAGGCTCACCAGGCAGAGAGTTTTGATGGGCAATTTTTTCAAGCCGGTAATTGCTTTGATTTTGTTATTTGCCAAGCTCAGGTAGGTCAGGTTGTGGCATTTCTCCAGACCTTGTATCTCCGTGATGTTGTTATCTGCACAGAATTAAGAGATGAAAGGGCAACCTAGAAAGAGACCAAATCCTAGGCCCAGCTGAAAGACTGGGGAGAAAAGCTCCACGGACTTGAGGGACCGACTGGGAACTGGTCCCCTCCTCGTAAAGCTGCTTCTTCTTCTTAGTGAGGGCTCCTTCCTTAAAAGTGGTCCAAAATCAAAGAGGCCTAGACAACTCTGGAAAAGCAGAACCAAGAGAAAGTTCTTGGAAACTGTCCGCTCTTCTAGACGGGTGATGTATGTGGAGCAGAAGGTGACCGTGGAGATTTTCTCCGGCTACTTCCCCATTTGTCCCGAAGGTGCTTTTCCAAAAGGCAACGGGACTTTCTTGGTTTTTGGTTTTCCCTTAAAACATTTCGCTTCTCATTCAATATGCTTCTTCACCTCTAACTGTCAAGATTGAAAACTTGGCAGCTACGTGCCTTATTGCTTTCATCTCGTCAATTAGAGGAAGGGGTGGGTGGGGTGGGAGAGGAGGCTTAATGTTGATGGTAGCCAAGCAAGGCTGAGGTATTTTGGCAACTTCTCCCATTAGTCTTGAGCAACTGACTCAGGAATCCCCGGGGGAAGCCACAGATGAAGAATATTTTTTAATATTCCACATCTTGAAATTAAAAACAGGGTTAGTTTCCAAGTCTCTGTGTACTGACTTCACTGTGCATAAGCCTTTTTTGTTTTGAGTGTGTGTGGGGGAGGGATATGATAAATTAATCCCCTTCAAGCGCTCATATGTTATTATTTTGTTTGAAAAAAAGGAAGCCGCTCAAATGAAATCAGTTAAAAGAAAGAAAAAATGAAGGAAGGAAGGAAGGAAGGAAGGAAGGAAGGAAGGAAGGAAGGAAGGAAGAAAGGAAGGAAGAAAGGAAGGAAGAAAGAAAGAAAGAAAAAGAAAGAAAGAAAGAAAGAAAGAAAGAAAGAAAGAAAGAAAGAAAGAAAGAAAGAAAGAAAGAAAGAAAGAAAGAAGAAAGAAAGAAATCTGAAAGCCTATTTAAGCCAGGAGAATTTCTCCCAAGATACGGCTCTCTGCTCCGGAGGCAGAATCGTGTTTCCAAGGGACCGGTTAGCGAAGGATCGGTCCCAGTCTGAAGACAATTGGGAGGAACTCTGCGTCAATCCTTCGCCGTCCCCTGGCACGCGATATACACAACAAGCGGGCTGTTATTGAGGGAAGAGGTAGGACGTCCCACAGGTGCTTTTTTCAGGAGCAACAAGACTTTGTTTTTTTTTCCATAAAGGTGTTTCGCTTCTCATCCAAGAAGCTTCTTCAGCTCTGACTGGATGCTGGGGGAATGGAAGGATTTATACTCCTTGAAGACCGCTGGTCATTTGCATTCTTCTAGAGGGTCGTTGAGGCCACTTGGAGGGTTGTCTGTGTCCTCAGGGTCACCCGAGTGGTGCAAATGGGTGTCCCAACCCTTTCAGCAGTTCCAAGAAGGCTCCACCCCCATTTGCACCAGTCAGGTGACCTTGAGGACACAGACAAACCTCCAGGTGGTCTCAACAACCCTCTAGAACAGGGGTGTCAAACTCAATTTCATCGAGGGCCGTATCAGCATTGCGGTTGCCCTCAAGGGGCCGGGTGGGCGTGGCCAGAGTGCGTATGGCCTACTGGGTGGGCATGGCCAGCTCTACATCGTTGGCATCAAGGGTGCCTATGGGGGCCTGGGCAGGAGTGGGACAGATCTGAGGGTCTCTGGCAGAAGGAGGGTCTCTGGGCCAGGGCCAAGGTAGTGGGGGCCGTTCCCTCACTATTTCCAGGATGGCTTCGCGGGCCACATGAAACCACTTCGCGGGCTGGATCCAGCCCCCGGGCCTTGTGTTTGACATGTCTGCTCTAGAAGAATGCAAATGACTGGCTGTCTCCAAGGTGTATAAATCTTTCCATTCCCCACCACCCAGTCAGAGCTGAAGAAGCTTCTGGAATGAGAAGTGAAATGTCTTCAAAGGAAAGCAAGAAAGTCCAGTTGAAAAAGCACCACTGAGGACACAGGTAAACCTCCAGGTGGCTGAGGAATTCTGGGAGTTGAAGTCCACGAGTCATAAAAGGGCAAAGTTTGAAGACCCCTGCTATACAGGGCATTGCACACCAGAACGACTAGACATAAGTAGTTTCTTTCCCCATCCTGTCTCTCTGCTTAACAACTCCTACAATACTGTCAAAATACTAGTAAAACTATTTTACTATGATATTCATCTTTCCTATTACCTATCCTTATCTTCTTATTTTTTTATTTTTATTTATTTTATTTTTTATTTTAATTCCATTTATATCCCGCCCTTCTCCGAAGACTATAACTTTGCTGCTTGTATCTTACAATTTATATTGGGGCTTTTTTTTTTGTACCCTGGTATGATTTATGCTGTTTGCTTAGCTGGTACTCTATGAATGTTACTAAGTGTTACATCTTGTGATTTATGATGAGTTGTATTTCACGATTTATGATGAATGTATTTTCAAGTTGTACATGATCATGATGATCACTATTACTTATCTGTACGCTGAGAGCTTAATGCAGCGGAAACAAATTCCTTGGGTGTCCAACCACACTGGGCCAATAAAGAATTCTATTCTATATTCTACGAAGGAGCTGTTCACAAAATGACCGTCATTGTAGGTTTGACCGGTCCCAAAATATCCAGTGGATGGGAAGGTAAATTAATCCTCCATCCTATCAGAATGACTACAAAGCTCATTGCTGCAATTAAAAAGCCCGGGGTGGTTTTTGCCTTACAACCTTCCGAATTTGTTTATTTTATTTTTAATAAAAAGAACTTCTATTAAAAAGGTGGTTGGGATGGGGAACCTACTGGATTCCCAAAGGGCAATTCTCTGCTCTGTTCTAAATGCACCATTTGACACCCCCCCCCAAAAAACCCAAACCCTACACCAAAGGATACTGTCCAGGATGAGCTTTTTGAGGCACTGGTAATTGGAAAGGTCTTGCATTTCTGAAATATCGTTGTAGGAAAAATTAGCCACCTGGAAAGAGAGAGAACAAAAAAACAACAACCCAGAGAATACATGAAGATGTCCTAGACTGCCACCCAGCCTAGCTGTGAGCACTAACTACCACTCAGAACAGATGAGGAACACTCCTCTAGTTGTGCAACACACGGACAGACTTCGCCATAGTTTCAGTTCGGAAACTGTGAGCATCCTAGACCAGGGGTTGGCAACCTTGGCTCTTTTGTGACTCGTGGACTTCAACTCCCAGAATTCCTGGCTGATGCTGAGGGGAAAGGGAGAGGTTTCCAGGCT
This sequence comes from Vipera latastei, assembly GCA_024294585.1. NCBI lineage: Eukaryota > Metazoa > Chordata > Lepidosauria > Squamata > Viperidae > Vipera > Vipera latastei. The sequence goes on from CM044359.1 coordinate 3,687,658, forward strand.
GAGCCACGGTGGCTCAGGAATTCTGGGAGTTGAAGTCCACGAGTCATGAAGGGGCCATTGTTCCCCCATGCTGGCTCAGGAATTCTGGGAGTTGAAGTCCACGAGTCATAAAAGAGCCAAGGTTGCCTACTCCTGCCCTAGACCCAGCCAAGTGCGAAATCCCTAGAAGCCTGGCCCTCAGACAAAACAGCCATCAGCAGACACACTGAGTTAAACAACGTCTACCTACCATTCAAGAGAGACAGTCGAAACGCTAAAAAGGAAACCAAAGGGCCAAAGCACCCCTCCACCAGCTGCCCAGCAATCAGCGCCGAGATAAGCAGAGCTTAATACCAGGATTAACACTAGACCAAGAGTTAAGAAGTAAACAGTACCCCAGTCAAGGAACTGCCAAACAAGCTAACAGTAAACAACTCAACCAAAGAGTTACCAAGACTGCTCCCGCCAACAATGACAGGGCAAGCCACTTGTACATAAACTGGGAGCAAACTCTACTCTCTTCTAGCACTGATGATGTTACCTTGTTGGGTCATGAAATGTCTGCAAGAAAACCACCACGCTTAGAGAGCACCAAGGACCCCATAGTACTTTTCCCTCCTCTTCCTCCTCCTCCTCCTCCTCCTCCTCTCCACAACCCACCACCACTTCTAACACTGATGATGTTACCTAGTTGGGTCATGAAATGTGTGCACGAAAACCACCAAGCTCAGAGAGCACCAAGGACCCCACAGTCCTCCTCCTCCTCCTCCTCCTCCTCTCTGCACACCCTTCTCTCTTCTAGGATTGATGATGTTCCCTACTTGGGTCATGAAATGTCTGCAAGAAAACTATCAAGTTCAGAGAGGACCAAGGACCCACAGTCTTTCCTCCTCCTCCTCCTCCTCCTCCTCCTCCTCCTCCTCCTCCTCCTCCTCCTCCTCCTCCTCCTCCAAGCTCAGAGAGCATCAAGGTCTCCATAGTCCTTCTCCTTCAGCTTCTCTTCCTCCTCTCTGCAACTCCCGTTCCCTTCTAGCATTGTCATGACCCAATTGGGTCAGGAAACGTCTGCCAGAAAACCACCAAGCTCAGAGAGCCCCAAGGACCCCCCCGCTCTCAGTACAACCCTGAGCTACAAATATTTTACTGCTATCTTCTACCCAAGCCCAGCCACCCACCATCCTCCACCCAATTCAGGATAATTTTGGGGGAAAAAGAACGAACGAAAAAACAACACACACAAACGAACGAATTCTACAAATTTCTATAAAGACGCCTCAAAACCCGAGGAGGTACCCGAGATAAGGAAACGGTCAATGTTGTATTACAAAAAAAAAAGAGGCTACGAAATGGGGCGTGGAAACTCTAATAAATGTGAACATTCCCCCTCAGCCACGGCAAATATAAATGCAACTCGATCTCTACGAAAGAGACCCCAAGCTGCATTTTTTTTACCTTTTAAGATCACGGGTCCTCCAACCTGGCCACTTTAAGACTGGTGGACTTCAACTTCCAGAATGCCAGCCATGCATGGGTGGCTGGGGAATTCTGGGAGTTGAAGTCCGCCAGTCTTCAAGCGGCCAAGCGGGAGGACCCCTGCTTTTTAGATGGCTTGAAGGAGGCAGTTCGGCCGGGCAGCTAATTGCAAAAGGGTGTGTGGGATTCAGACCTCATGGGCAGAGCTACTCTTTGCAACTCACCTGGAGATTCCTGGGTGGTCTGAAGTCAAAATAGGTGGCTAGTGCATTATGGGAGACATCCAGTTCCAACAGGTAAGGCATGTGACTGACGCAGGAGAGATCTTAAAAAAAAGAAGGAAAATTGAGACGAGGGACATAAAAGGAGAATTCGAATTCTAGCATTCGATCCGAAGGGCCTTGAATGCTGCGTGTACGTTGCTAAGCTATTCTGCACAGGCAGTCCTTGACTTACGGCCACGCCGGGGCCCCAGATTTGAACCCACAACGGAGCCCCAAAGCGAGAGATTCGCTAAGGGCGTTTTGCCCCAGGTTACGACCTTCCTCGCCGCGACTCTTAAGTTGAATCACTGCCATTTGTTGTTAAGTTGTTGTTGTTAAGCGAATACAGCGTGCCCCCCACTGGCTTTTTTCATCAGAAGGTCACAAAAGGGGACAGCCTGACACACACACCCGGGATTACTGCGAAACCGTCATAAATACAAACCAATTGCCCAGCATCCGGATTTTTCATCACGTGACCCTGGGGGGGGAGAAATGCCGCGGCGGTCGTTAAGTCTGAAAAACGGTCACAAAGTCCCTTTTCGCCCGTGCCGTCGTAACTTCGAACGGGTGACTGAACGAACTGCATGTAAGGCTGAGGGGTTGACCGCCTCCTAAGAGGGTTGACCGCCGTGGAGCTCTCACGTACCGTGGATTTTATTGTAGGAAAGATCAAGCTTCTCCAGGTGGATGTATTTGTCCAGAATTCTGATGTCAGTCAAAAGGTGATTCTGTGGGAAGGGGGAAAAAAAAAGGGAGAGTTGAGTCAGACGGTCCTTCTAGTAGACCTGGCTTAAAAAGCAGCAACTGTGAGATGGGCCTCGGAGTCCTAGTGGACGATCACTTGACTATGAGCCAGCCGTGTGCGGCAGCAGCCAAAAAAGCTCATACAATCCTAAGCTGCATAAACAGAGGCACAGAATCAAGATCACGCGAAGTATTAGTACCTGCTTTGTAAAACCCTAGTGAGGCCACACCTGGAATACTGCAGCCAATTCTGGTCCCCATATCACAGAAAAGAGATCAAGAGTTTGGAAAAAGCGCAGAGAAGAGCAACAAAGAGGATCCAAGGCCTGGAGGCTAAAACGTACGAAGAACGGCTGCAGGAGGAGGAGGAGGAGGAGGAGGAGGAGGAGGAGGAGGAGGAGGAGGACTGTGGAAACCTTGGTGCTCTCTGAGGTTGGTTATTTTCTTACAGACATTTCATGACCCAGGCAGGAAACATCATCAGAGGGAGGAGGAGGAGGAGGAGGTCTGAGGGGTCCTTGGAATCTCAAAGTAATTAAACATGGCTGGCTAGGGAATTCTGGGACTTGAAGTCCAGACGTCTTAATGTTGCCAAGGTTGAGAAACGAGTCAAGTTCTACGTTGAGTTATATTCAAACTTCTCTAGAAGGCATCAAGTCCAACCAGAGTTGGACCACGAAGTCCTAAAACCTGAGTCTTGCTCTCTGACCTGAAAGTGAACCCTCTAGCCCCGTTCATGCTGGCTGGGGAATTCTGGGAGTTGAAGTCCACGTTCTCCAAGATTAACAGTGTGCAAGAAGATTGGAGTTGAGGCACTTGGGGACTTAAAATAACCAACATACGATGAAGAACTCCATCCAAAGGGCATCGTCAGATATCCTTCTTTTCACAGGACTGGGGGAGGTGGGAATGTTGGGGACAAAGTCTTCCTAAACTCACCGAAAGCGACAGGTGAAGGTAGACGCACTCTGTGCCAGAGGCGGACCGCCCCAAGGTGTGGAGGGCTTCGGCAACTTCATTTTCCCTCAACACGCCGTCAAACACCTCCTGCGCGCATGCGAGAGACAAAGGGAAACAGAGGAAGAGTGTCAGAATCCATTTATATCACATTTCATAAATGTATAGGTAGAATATTGTGCTTATTCTGGGGATTCTGCCATCTCTCCGAGGGGGGGGGAGAGGATGGTTACTTAGATTGAAACAGGCTATCTTCAAACACCAGGGAAGCGTTTGATCTGGGGGAGAGAGGGAGGGAGAGAGAGATCTGGATCGCATCTTCATTTACAACTGAAAAGGAAGAAGCAATAACAATAAACACAAGGAGAGTTCCCTTTCCCACGGAAGGGCCTGACACCTAAGCAAATGATGGGAGCCTGACCAAATGGATGAGGGGAGGGGGGGCTGAAATGGGAATGCTTTATATAGGATTGAAATGTAACTCTGTTAGATCCCGTCTTGTATTGCCACAATCGATTCCATCCTAGTAAACATTTTCCTTTTTGGACTAAACTTGCATCCAAGAGTTCTTATTTCCTAAGATGGGGATTGAGGTGGGTCCTGACAAAGAGCTGGAATAATTCAAATGCAAGATTGCAGCTTGGTGAGGCATACCCGGTAGACAGCAGTCTTTTCTCTTGGGTATTATTATTATTACTATTATTACTATTATTATTATTATTATTATTATTATTATTATTATTATTATTATTATTATTAATCATCACGCAGTCAGCCAGATGTTCAGACTGGATTTGGCATTTTTGTCTACCTAACGAGTCCTTACCAAGGACCTGGGGTAGGCATATGTGGATGTTTGATTCTATTACAGATATTTTTATTATTTTTATTATTATTATTATTATTATTATTATTATTATTATTATTATTATTATTATTATTATTATTATTATTATTATTATTATTATGGCATTGTCTACCTATCGAGTCCTTACCAAGGATCTGGGATAGGCAGATGTGGATGTTTGATGCTATTACAGATTATATTATTATTATTATTATTATTATTATTATTATTATTATTATTATTATTATTATTATTATTATTATTATTATTTTGGCATTTTTGTCTACCTATCGAATCCTTACCAAGGATCTGGGATAGGCAGATGTGGATGTTTGATGCTATTACAGATATTTTTTTTTTATTATTATTATTATTATTATTATTATTATTATTATTATTATTATTATTATTATTATTATTATTATTATATTATTTTGGCATTTTTGTCTACCTATCCTTACCAAGGATCTGGGATAGGCAGATGTGGATGTTTGATGGTATTACAGATATTTATTATTATTATTATTATTATTATTATTATTATTATTATTATTATTATTATTATTATTATTATTATTATTATCATTATTATTTTGGCATTTTTGTCTACCTATCGAATCCTTACCAAGGATCTGGGATAGGCAGATGTGGATGTTGGATGGTATTACAGATCTCGTCACAGGATGGAAGCAGCTCCTAGTAAGGCCGCCTTTTGCAATTGACTGATGGCGAATTTGTCAATGCCAATGGTGTCCAAGTGGTGCTCCTGCTGTTTTGGGATTGCACCCAAGGCGTCTATTACTATTATTATTACTATTATTAATTAAATTTATATGCTGCCCATCTCACAGTCATGCGACTCTGTGCACGTCACCCATAGACCCAAAGTGACATGATGTGGGATTGCACCTAAGGCCCTGGCACTATTACTACTACTACTACTACTTTTTTCTTCTTCTTCTTTCTTCTTCTTCTCCTCTTCTTCCTCCTCCTCCTCCCCCTCCCCCTCTTCTTCTTCCTATTATTATTATTAAGGATGGTGGAAAATTAAAAAAAAATTAGACTTTGCTAGAGCAGGCTGGCTTAAGGCTGTGTGGTAAGGATCAGAGCAAGGAAGAAATCTTTACTTTTTCTAGCCTAGGGCTACTGCAATTTGACAGGAAAGGCTGTTTTTTAAAAATTATTTTGTTATGTTTTTGAACTAACTCTTCCTGGGTATATCAAGGAGACACAGCTAGTCCTCGACTAACGGCAGTTCATTTAGTGACTGTTCAAAGTTACAAGGCCATTGAAAAATGCCCAATTTCCACAATGCTTCTTGTAAGGGTCCCTTCTGGACTGCCCTCCCGTAAATCTCCTAGTGGGAGCCCCCTCCCCAATACCATCATGACCCCATGGGCGCCCCCAGCCTCTCTGGTAAATCTAATAACCCCCTCCCCAATACCGTAATGCCCTTATAGGCGAGCCTTCTGCAAAGCCAAGGCCCTCCCATAAATCTCCTAATAAAAGCCCCCACCCCAATTTCCATAATGCTTCTTGTAAGGGTCCCTTCTGGACTGCCCTCCCGTAAATCTCCTAATAGAAGCCCCCTCCCTGATACTGTAATGCCTCGTGCAGACACACCTTCCCTAACTCTCCTAGCCCCTCCCGTAAATCTCCTAATAAACCCGCTTCCCTGTAATGTCTGCTGCAGGCACCTCTTTCCCATAGTCTCCGTAAATCTCCTAAGAGCCCCCTCCCCAATGTCGTAAGGCCCCGTTTCGGCGAGCCCACCCAATTCCCCCTCAGCCTCCGCTGCATCTCTCCTAATGGGAGCCCCCTCCCCAACTCCCGTAATGTCCCGCATAGAGGCACCCTTCCAAAAGCCCCTCCCGTAAATCTCCTAATAAGAGCCCCCCCAATTCTCTTAATGCTTCATGTAGATAGAAGCACCTTTCCAAAAGCTCCCCCCCCCCCCCGCAAGCCTCAAGAGTCCCCTCCCAATTACCGTAATGACCCGAGTAGGGGGGGGGGGTCTCCTTCTCGTAAATCTCCTAATAGCAGCCCCCTCCCCGACACCGTAATGCCTCGTGCAGACACGCCTCCCCCTAAGCCTCCGAGCCCCTCCCGTAAATCGCCTAATAAGCCCCCTTCCCCATAATGCCCGGCACGCCTTTCCCATGGTCCCTTCCCCCTTCCCCCCCCCGCAGCTCCTCCCGTATATCTCCTAAGAGCCCCCCCCTCCCCAATTTCCAGTATAGGGGCTCCTTCTCAGCCAGCTCTCTCCCGTAAATCTCCTAATGGGAACCCCCTCCCCAACTCCCGTAATGTCCCGCATAGAGGTGCCCTTCCAAAAGCCCCTCCCGTAAATCTCCTAACAAGAGCCCCCCCAATTCTCTTAATGCTTCATGTAGATAGAAGCACCTTTCCCAAAGCCCCTCCCGCCAGCCTCCTCAAGAGCCCCCTCCTCCAATTTCCTTAAGGCCCGGTCTCATGGGCTCCTTCTCCACCAGCCCTCCCGTATATTGCCTAATAGGAGCCCCACCCGAGGTACCGTAATGCCCCGCGTAGACACGCCTTCCCCAAAGCCCCCAGCCCCACCTCCGTTAAGTCTCGTGCGAGCCCCCTCCCCGCTACCGTAATGCTCCGTATAGGGGAGCCCTCCCCAAAACACCCCGCCCGTAAATCCCTTAGCAAGAGCCCCCTGCTTCCCCTATTTCCACACACACCCACACAAAACCATCCCCTCCCGTAAGTCCCCTAATAGCAGCGCCCTTCAGGGGGACCCCGCGCCCGCACCTCCTCCATGGGCTCCAGCTCGGGCTCCGACTCGCTGGACTCCTCCTCCTCCTCCTCTTCCTCCTCCTCCTCCTGCGGCTGCTCCTCCTCCGTCCCCCGCGGGAGACGCCGGTCCGGCTGGGCGCGGAGGAGCGAGAAGGTGACGGAGGGCGCCGCCACCCAGGACCGCGTCAGCGCCATGCGGTCCTCCAGGGAGGCGCGGCTCGTGTCGCGCCACGACTGGCTGCTCTGCGACTGCACGCTGGGCTGCGACGACAGCGGCGACGGAGACCGCGAGCGCGGCGACCGAGGCGTCCGCGGCATCTCCGCGCCTTGGGCGGGCAAGGTTGCGCTTCAGGCGCCGCTTGAGGGCAGGAGCGCCGCCATCTTGTTGACGGCCCGTTGCCCGGCGACGCCGAGGGAGCCAATGGGCGGGGCCTGCCGGCGCGGCGTGACGTGGCCGCCGCCTCCTCCAACGCGCGCAAAGCGGGCAGGTTACGTCGCCGCGCGCGGGGCGCGACGGGAAGCGTAGTTCGGGACGGCTGCAGCCTTTGCTGCTGTTTTTAAATGGCTTTTCTTGCCCGTTTCAACTCCTCGATGACCAGGGGGGATCTTCAAGTTTGGCCCTTTGAGGACTTGTAGACTTCAACTCCCAGCGTGCCTGGCTGAGGAATTCTGGGAGTTGAAGTCCACAAGTCCTCAAAGGGCCAAGTTTGAAGACCCTTGCTTTAGGCAGCTTCGGTTTTCCCTATTTGGTACTGGTTTTCCACCCCCCCCCCACCCCCCCAACCTGGGGCACCTTAAGCGGGAGGTGGACTTCAACTCCCAGAATTCCCCATCCAGCTTTTCTACAGGACACTGAGCCAAGTGCTTGCTGGGGAATTCTGGGAGTTGAAGTCCCCGTCTCTTAAAAGGGCCGGGTTGAAAAAACAAGAACGCTGATATGAGCCATCACCTGGAGCAGAGACATCCTGATGGAAGATCTCTGGGCGGCCTTGTCTGAAATGGTCTAGGGTCTCCTGCTTGAGCAGGGGGCTGGACTAGAAGACCTCTGAGGTCCCTTCCAACTCTACTCTGATTGATTTCCCTGCCCCGCATGTAAAGGCTGCCGTTTCCCAATCGCGCTCTGTGTGGCCAACCTTGTGAGACAGGCCACATTAAGTTAAGAGACGTCCTGAGAAATAGCAGGACTGCATGGTATGGATTCAGGCTGTAATATAGGTAACCTTGGACAACCCTTTGTCTGAAAAGGCACAGGGTTTCCTGCCTAAGCGGGGGTTGGACTAGAAGACCTCCAAGGTCCCTTCCAGCTCTGCCATTCTATTCTATAGGTCAGGGGGGTCTTCAAACTTGGCCCTTTTATGACTCGTGGACTTCAACTCCCAGAATTCCTCAGCCAGCGTCTTTGGCACTTGGCATATATTTATGATGGTTTACATCAGGGGTCCCCAACCTGGAAGCCGTAGCCCACTACCGGGCTCTGGCCTTCTGGCCAGCAGGCCAGGGGAAAGGCTAGTGGCTAGCCCAGGGGTAGGCAACATTGGCTCTTTTATGACTCGTGGACTTCAACTCCCAGAATTCCTGAGCCAGCATGGCTCAGCTTGGAAATCTCTCCCTTTCCCCTCAGCAGTGGCCAGCATGTGCGCGCACTCACCCCCCCTGTGCTAGCGCCATGTGGCAAAAACAGGGTGGTGCTAGCGAGTGTCATGCGGGGGCGCTAGGATGGCCCTGTTTGGGTCACCGTGCTGGTGCCCCTGTTTGTGTGTCAGTGCGCGTGTGCCTAAAAGGCTTACCCCTCCCTTTCCATCCGGTCCGTCAACTGAGAAAGATTGGAGACCCCTGGTTTACATTGTCCTGGGGGTCGTAGTATCGCCTTTGGTGACCTTCTGGCAAGCAAAGACATTGTCTTACTTGGCAACACAAATTTTGTGGTTGTAAATCAAGGATTCTCTGTAGCAGAATTGGGAAAAGCTGAGCCGAGTTTCCCCTTTCTGCCTCTTACACTGCCGAGCATCAAGGACGGCCAGTCTTGAGTTTCTTTCTCACCTGCAGCCATTGCTGGGGCCAAAGCAAGGAAGGGGTTGACCCCCTGGCATGTATTTATGACGGTTGCGGCGTGCCCTTTTGCGACCTGCTGATAAGCAGTCCACGGGGACGCTAGATTCACTTAATAACCATGCTACTAACTTCACAACTGCAGTGATTCACTTTATCTGGGACACACTACACATCCTCTTCACGACCTGTTTTCCTTGTTCCCTTCTGGGAGGAGGGGGCTTCGTGCTATCCGTAGCAGAACATCCAGATTCAGCCATAGTTTCATTTCATACAGCATTGACCTTGTGAACTCTCAAGCTTCCTTCTTCTGTTATATATTCAAGATGGACAGCGTTTAATATTTATTTGTTATGTATAGGTAGGGTGGGTGGGTCTATACATAGGTTGTTTATAGTATGTTTTAGATGTGTGGCAACTAAATTTCATTTTTGATGTGTGCCGTTGTGCCCACAGTAAAAAAAAAAGACAATAAAGGGTATCTTATCTTATCTTAAAGGGACGTGGTGGCTCAGTGGGTTAGGATGCTGAGCTAGTTGATGAGAAGATCGGCAGTTTGGCGGGTCGAATCCCGAGTGCCGCGTAGCAGAGTGAGCGCCTGTTACTCGTCCCAGCTTCTGCCAACCTAGCAGTTCGAAAGCACGTAAAAATGCAAGTAGAAAAATAGGGACCACTCCGGTGGGAAGGTAACAGCGTTCCGTGCACCTTTGGCATCTAGTCATGCCGGCCACATGACCACGGAGACGTCCTCGGACAAGCGCCGGCTCTTCGGCTTTGAAACAGAGATGAGCACCGGCCCCTAGAGTCGGAAACGACTAGCACGCATGTGCGGGGGAACCTTTACCTCTTCTCTTATCATCTTCTCTTATCTTCTCTTATCATCTTAAGGAAGGTCGTAAAATGGGGCAAAATTCTCTTAACAAATGTCTCCCTTATCAACAGAAATTTTGGGCTAAATTGTGACCATAAGTCGAGAAAAAGTATCATCTTTCAGAATATTCCTAGCTCAGGGTTGAACTGTGGATGTCCTTGTTGCTCCCTGGGTTTCGTTGCTTTCCTGAAGACGTTTCATGACCCAGCTAGGTAACAGCTTCAGTATTAGGAAAGCTCGAGCAATTGGTTAAATTTCCGGAAACCACGGATTTGCAGTCCGTCTTGACGCTGGATCGGGGTAGGGTGGGCTAAAGTAACCGGGTGTAAAAAGAGAACAATATACTAAACAAGCATCTTTCCTCCTAACAATGTTTGTTAATTTACGATTCTTTTTTTAAAAAAAAAATGTGGGGAGTTATTTGCTGCTCCACGCCCGCGTAGCTGTCCCGCAAGATTCTTCTAAAATCAAATTGATTCGGTTGCGTTTTGCCTCCCCAACCGGCCTGCTTATTCAGCTTGGCTGCAGAAGTAAACGCCTTTCCTAAATTGTCCCATTTTAAAAAAAATATCCTGCTGAGTTTTCCATCTGGATACGCTGGCTTCTGTGCCCAGGAAAGGCCACCCCTAATCAAATTAACAGTTAGGCTGGCAAAACATCCGTCAAAAACTTGAGCTGCTGTCCTCATGGATATCTGTAAGGGAAAGAGCGAGCTTGGTCTCGCAAGGAGCTTCCTTGAATTTTGGGGGGAGGAAAACCTGGCAGCCTGCCTGCTTAGGTTAATGAGTTCAAAGCCCTGAAGTGCTCCAGAGTTTATTTCCCACCATCTGGAAAACACCCGGCTCTTCCATTGGGATTTGCAAAGGTTCAGCCAAGAGAAGAGGTTATTAAAAACTTTAGGAGTGGGAGGAAAAGGAAAAAAAAAAGTTCTTCCATCTGCTTAGCTGCGGCAAGAGTAGAAATCCTGGCTGTTGGGCACCTCTGTCTCGCTAACCGTTCGGATCGCTTTGCAAGATGCCGTGCTGAAGATGGAGCAGACTTTGTTAGGGGTGCGAGTAAGGGGTCTGGGCTTGACGGTTTTCTTGCAGACGTTTTCATGACCCAACTAAGTAACGTCATCACTGCTAGACAAGGTTGTATATAAAAAACAGAGAGCAAAGTCCCCCCCCTTCCTTCCGGCACTGATGATGTTACCTAGTTGGGTCACGAAACGTCTGCAAGGAAACCACCTAGCTGAGGGAGCGCCGAGGGCCCCATAGTCCTCCCTCCTCCTCCTCCACAAACCCCCCTCCCTTCTAGCACTGATAATGTTCCCTAGTTGGGTCATGAAACATCTGCAACTAAATAATCAGAGAGCACCAAGGAAATTGCCATCTTTCTCCTCCTCCTCCTCCTCTCCACAAACTCAACCCCCATCTAACACTGATGATGTAACCTAGTTGGGTCATGAAACATCTGGAAGGAAACGACCAAGCTCAGAGAGCATTAAGGACTCCATAGTCCTCCTCCTCCCTCCTTCCTTCCTTCCTCCCCATTCCTTCTCCTCCTCCTCCTTTCCACTCCCTTCTAACACTGATGATGTTACCTAAGGTGCTGGTGATGACCTATAGAGCCCTTAATGGCATGGGTCCGGATTATCTTAGGGAGCACCTGCTGCCAGCACCCACCTCCCATCGTCCTGTGCGCTCCCACAGGGAGGGCCTCCTCAGGGTCCCGCCGGTCAGGGCGTGCCGGCGGGCGATCCCCAGGGGGAGAGCGTTCTCGGTGGGCGCGCCTGCCCTATGGAATCAGCTGCCTGTGGAACTCCGGATCGCCCCCGACCCTTCGCTCGTTTCGCCGGGACCTAAAAACTTGGCTATTTGACTTAGCCGGCCTGGACTGAGGGGTTTTAATGGTTTTTAAATTTTAAACTGTTTGGGGGCTATTAATTTAATTTTATTTTAATTTGTACATTAAAGGTAAAGGTAAAGGTTCCCCCGCACATGCGTGCTAGTCGTTTCCGACTCTAGGGGCCGGTGCTCATCTCCGTTTCAAAGCCGAAGAGCCGGCGCTTGTCCGAGGACGTCTCTGTGGTCATGTGGCCAGCATGACTGGACGCCAGAGGCGCACGGAACGCTGTTACCTTCCCACCGGAGTGGTCCCTATTTTTCTACTTGCATTTTTATGTGCTTTCGAACTGCTAGGTTGGCAGAAGCTGGGACGAGTAACAGGCGCTCACTCTGCTACGTGGCACTCGGGATTCGACCCGCCAAACTGCCGACCTTCTGATCGACAAGCTCAGCGTCCTAACCCACTGAGCCACCACGTCCCTAATTTGTACATGGCACTGTTTTAATTTGCCCTGTAAACCGCCCTGAGTCCTTCGGGAAAAGGGCGGTATATAAATCGAAACAAATAAATAAATAAATAAATAACTGGGTCATGAAACGTCTGCAAGGAAACAACCAACCTCAGAGAGCACCAAGGACTCGTCATTTCAACCTGAGCTACCAATATTTCCTCCCTTTCTTTTTTCTTTTTCTTGTTTTTGGTGCAAATCAGGCTACAGAAAATTTGCATTTGACCTTGCCTCGATAATCGAATGCTTAAAAGAAAAGGAAAAAAAAAAAAAAACCCAAACCCTGATGCCCGAATTAACATGTTTGCTGCTGCAAACGCAACCCGAGCCACGAAGCTTTGCGAAATCCTTCAGTTTGGGTTTTTGGATTATGTTTTTTGCTTCTTAACATTCCTGTTATGCTATAAACCAGGATTTAGAAGCCACAATAGCTGGATTTCGACAGGACACTGAGACAAGGCTAATTAGTGACTTGCTGACATGAATCTAGTTGTTTTCCCCCCCCCCCACCCGCCTCACATCCTGGCGTCCAAAACTGGATGCCGTATTCCAAGCGTGGCCTTCCCAAGGCCTTGTAAAGTGGTATTAATACTTCACGTGATTTTGATTCTATTCCTCTGTTGATGCGGCCTAGGATTGTGCTGGCTTTTTTTGGCACCTGCAGCACATCCGGTGTATTTTTTTTTCCCCCTCAGTTTTTGGGAAGTTTTGAAAACGGGAACTTCTAAAAGGGGGTTTATCTTCTGTATTTTGATGCCTATCGCTCTGAATGGTTGCTTCTCCTGGGGGCTTCCTCTCTCAGGTGGAGCAAGTGGGATGGGCAGGGTTTACCTGGGAAAGTGGGGGGGGGAAGATGACAAGAAATGGGAACAGCAGGTACATCTGGAGCCACATCTGGAGCCACCCCCCAGGAAATCATCCCTTGGCTGAGCTTCCGATTCTGCTTTTTGAGAGCTAAAGGGGTCTTTTCCTGATTCCGGCTGCTTATAAACAGGCAAACCCCATTCCGTGATTCCACAGGTAAGTCCTCAAATTACAACGCTTGGTTTAGTGTCCGTTCGAAGTTACAACGGCACCGAAAAAAGTGACGCGATCGTTTTTCATAGTTACTACCATTGCAGCGTCCCCATAGCCATGAAATGAACATTCAGAGGAAGGAAGGGAGGGAGGGAAGGAAGAAGGAAGGAAAGGAAAGGAAAGGAAAGAAAAGAGAAAAAGATGAAATGAAGGGAAGGGAAGGAATGGGAGGGAGGGAGGGAGGAAGGGAGAAAGGGGAGGGAAGAAGGAAGAAAGGAAAGAGAAAGATGAAACGGAGGGGAGGGGAGAAAGGATGGAAGGAAGGGGAGGGAGGAAGGAAAGAGAAAGAGATGAAAGAGGGGAGGGGAGGAAGGGAGGGAGGAATGGAGAAAGGGGAGGGAAGAAGGAAGAAAGGAAAGAGAAAGATGAAATGGAGGGGAGGGGAGAAAGGATGGAAGGAAGGGGAGGGAGGAAAGAGAAAGAGATGAAAGAGGGGAGGGGAGGAAGGGAAGGAGGAAGGGAGAAAGGGGAGGGAAGAAGGAAGAAAGGAAAGAGAAAGATGAAACGGAGGGGAGGGGAGAAAGGATGGAAGGAAGGGGAGGGAGGGAGGAAAAGAGAAAGAGATAAAAGGGGAGGGAGGGAGGGAGGACAGTCAGAAGAGGGGGAGGGAGGGAGGGAGGGAGGAAGGAAGGAATGGTGGGGAGGGAGGGAGGAAAGGAAAGATAAAACAGGGAAGAGAGGGAGGAAGGAAAGAGATGAAACAAGGGAGGGAGGGAAGGAAGGAGGAAGGGATTAAAGTCGGAGGAGAGGGAGGGAGAAAGAAAGGAAGAAAGGCAGGCAGGCAGGGAAAGAGATGAAACAGCACAGAAAAAAAGTGACCCAGGGCCGTTTTTTCACACTTAACACTGCGGCATCCCCAGGGTCACATGATCACAATCCGGACGCTTGGCCACTGACTCCTATTTACGACGGTCGCAGCATCCCGAGAGGTCCTGTGATTTTCCCCCTTTGGCGACCTTCTGGCAAGCAATGAGGGAAGCCAGATCCACTCAACAAACGTGCGGCGGCTCCCTTAACGACGGCGGCCAGGAAAGTCGTAAAAGGGGGCAAAAGCCGATTGGACAGACGTCTCGCAAATGTTCGGCCTCGACCCTGGCGGTTAAGTCGGAGACGCCCTGTCCCCAATCCTTTGGTGCGCCGAAGGAACCCACAAGGCCATGGAGGAGATTTCCAGAACGATCTTTTAATATTCCAGTTGAGCCGAGAGGAAAGTGAGGCGTGGGGTGGGGTGGGGTAGGGGTGGGGGTGGGGGAGGATGGAAGACCTGGGATCAGATCGGACCGGAGAAAGAGTTTTTTGGCTTGGTCCACTCGAGGGAGCCGTGAGGCAGACAAAGAACGTGGACTCTCCCACAATCAAAAGTTGCCTCTCCCTTCAGATCCTTGAAAATCTTTATAATAAAGCAAGGGGGGGGAAAGAAACCCCACTGAATTCTCAAAATCAGGCTCTTCTTGCTTAATCCCAATTCCCACCCACCCCTCCCCCAAGTAGGCAGAAAGGACCGTGATCAGATCTGAACTAGCCGCGATGGGATCCTGCAAAATGAAAACCCGGGAATTTCTCCCCGGCGTCCATCTAGACGGGGGGGTGTCTTCCAACTTGGCCCTTTGATGACTTGTGGACTTCAACTCCCAGAATTCCTCAGCCAGCGTGCCTGGCTGAGGAATTCTGGGAGTTGAAGTCCACAAGTCAAGGGGTCGCTCAAACCTGGCCTTTTGATGACTTGTGGACTTCAGCTCCCAGAATTCCTCAGCCAGGCACGCTGGCTGAGGAATTCTGGGAATTGAAGTCCACAAGTCAAGGGGTCGCTCAAATCTGGCCTTTTGATGACTTGTGGACTTCAGCTCCCAGAATTCCTCAGCCAGGCACGCTGGCTGAGGAATTCTGGGAGTTGAAGTCCACAAGTCAAGGGGTCGCTCAAATCTGGCCTTTTGATGACTTGTGGACTCCAGCTCCCAGAATTCCTCAGCCAGCGTGCACGCTGGCTGAGGAATTCTGGGAGTTGAAGTCCACAAGTCATCAAAGGACCAGGTTGGAAGAGCCCTGATCTAGATTCCTTCCAGTGTCATTGGCCACCTCGTGGTTTTGGACAGAGGTCGCCGTGGTGGCTTTTCCCCAGTTCGGATCCCTCTAGATCAAACAGACGAGCTTCCCCACGCTTCTGAGCTCAAGAGAAGCAATCCCAGTTGAGATGACACAGATTTAAGGATGCCAGCATATTATCTCGGCTTCCGCCAGCGCCACTGGCAATCCACCCTAACCCTAATCCTGCCGAGGCGGGTCCCAAGACCACGCTGATGGGAAGACATGCCCAAGGCAAGGCAAGCCTCTTCCTCTTCCAATGGGTGCGATGCAAAAAGAAAGCCAAACGATGCCACTAAAGTTCTAACTACGATCTAAAGTTAGCCATAAGGGACGCAAGCTCTGGGAGGGATGGAGGGGAAAAAAATCCTCAATGACATCCCGTGGTTAACTGGAGCCCAGTCGCGCCTGAAGATCGTTGCGATAAATACTGAAAGAAAAGTCAACTGCTTAACAATCTTAACATCGCTGTAGCTGTGTTTGGGAAGAGCGCTGGGCCAGCCAGAAGCCGATCTGTTGGCATGACGCCGGTTCCTCTCCCCCTTTTTAGAGACCTGAATCTGGAGTTAGAAATGGTTCCTCCGCTTTCCCCCAGTTCAGATCCCTCTGGATCAAACCCGCAACCTTCCCCACCCTTCCCCACCCCTAAGAGCTCAAGAGAAATAATTCCCCATCGACTGCAACCCAACCCAGTTTATATGCCACGGGTTTAAAGGATGCCAGCCCATCGTCTCGGCTTCTGCTGCTGCCACTGGTAATCCATCCTGGTGAGGCAGGTCCTGAGACCACGCCGATGGGAAGATGCGCAAGCCAACCCAGCCTCTTCCAACGGGCGTAATGCAAAAAAACCAAAGCAAAACGGATGCGACTAAAAAGTTCTAACTACGATCTAAAGTTAGCCAGAAAGGATGCAAACTCTGGGAGAGGAAGAGAGAGAGAGAAAAATCAATTCGCTGTGCCCACCCACCACCCCAGCAAAGAAGTTAACTGAAAAGCCCAGAACTTTATCCCATAGATCAGGGGACTTCCAACTTGGCCCTTTGATGACTTGTGGACTTCAACTCCCAGAATTCCTCAGCCAGTGTGCCTGGCTGAGGAATTCTGGGAGTTGAAGTCCACAAGTCAAGGGGTCACTCAAACCTGGCCTTTTGATGACTTGTGGACTTCAGCTCCCAGAATTCCTCAGCCAGCGTGCCTGGCTGAGGAATTCTGGGAGTTGAAGTCCACAAGTCAAGGGGTTGCTCAAACCTGGCCTTTTGATGACTTGTGGACTTCAGCTCCCAGAATTCCTCAGCCAGTGTGCCCGCTGGCTGAGGAATTCTGGGAGTTGAAGTCCACAAGTCATCAAAGGGCCAAGTTGGAAGACCCCTGCTACAGAGACATTTCCCTTCTCTGTTCCTATCGGCTGTGAAGAATCATGGCGGCTTCGGGTTACTAGCGAGCTAAAACTACACGGTGGTGATCTTCTTGTCCTTGGTGGCTTGTTTAATGGCGGCCTGCTCACAGATGATCTCCTTGAGGCGTTGCAACCTCATGTTTTGCGTGGTCTGGTCCCCCACGCCGGTCTGGCTGCGGTGGAGCAAGCTCAGGGCATGGATGTACTCCAGCTCCGTGTACTTCACGCCTTGGTCCACCACCAGGTTCAGCAGCTCGTCCGCCGTGTTGTAGAGCATCTCGTAGTACTGCCTGAAAGACAAAAACCCAGAATTTGCGTCATCATCACCTCGCTAATCCTTGCTAAGGTCTTTTCGGGGTTTTGTTTTACTTTTCCCCACCCCTTCAGGTTTTCCGTGAGGCAATATGACAAAAGGAGGTGACTCTTTGGGTGTCCCATGCCTTGACCAGGAGGTCTTCAGCCGAGAAGGTTTAAGAGGGGGCCTTGGTTTGTGAAGAGGAGGAAAAAAGAAAGGTGGGCAAAAAACCACAGGGAAGTCTCCTACAGGAAAGGGTTTGGGATGCGATGCGATGGGATGGGTTGGGATGCATTCAGATGGGATGGGAGGAATTTGGTTGGGATGGGATGGGTTGGGACGGTTTAGGGTGGGTTGGCATGGGATGGGATGGAATGCGGAATGGGATAGGTTGGTTTGGGATGAGTTGGGTTGGAACGGGATGGCATGGGATGGATTGGGTTGGGATGAGTTGGGTTGGGTTGGGATTGGATGCATTGGGATGAGTGGGGTTGGGATGGGATGCATTGGGATTAGATGGGTTGGGATGAGTTTGGTTAGGATTGGATGCATTGGGATGGGATGGGATGCATTGGGATGGGTTGGGATGCGTTTGGTTGGGATTGGATGCATTGGGATGAGTTGGGTTGGAATGGGATGGGATGCATTGGGATGGGTTGGGTTGGGATGAGTTTAGTTGGGTTGGGTGGGATGCGTTTGGTTGGGATTGGATGCATTGGGATGAGTTGGGTTGGAATGGGATGGGATGCATTGGGATGGGTTGGGTTGGGATGAGTTTAGTTGGTTCGGGATGAGTTGGGTTGGAATCGGATGGGATGCATTGGGATGGGTTGGGTTGGGTTGGGATGAGTTGGGTTGGGATTGGATGCACTGGGATGAGTTGGGTTGGATTGGGATAGGATACATTGGGATGAGATGGGTTGGGTTGTGATGAGAGAGAATGGGTTGGATACATTGGGATGGGTTGTGATGGGTTTGTTTGAGATTGGATGCATTGGGCTGGGTTGGGATGAGTTGGGTTGGATCGGGATGGGATGGGTTGGGATGACTTTGTTTGGGATTGGATCCATTGGGATGAGTTGGGTTGGGATGCATTGGGATGGGTTGGGATGAGTGATTGGGATTGGATGCATTGGGATGAGTTGGGTTGGGATGGAATGCATTGGGATGGGATGGTTTGGGTTGGGATGAGAGGGAATGGGTTGGGATGGGTTGGGATACACTGGGATGGGAAGGACAAAGAGCAGCCTTCTGTCCAAAACATCTCCTTTTCTGCTCACTCCCTGTAGCCAAAGTTTCTGAAGTCTACAGATTGTCCTTGGCTGAAAGAGCCCTGAGATCAAAAAAGATGGGCTATCCCCACTCTGGGTCAAGTTGCTGGCCCAGAAGCCCAGCTCCCTCCCTTCCGGACTTACAGTATCTGTCAGTCCTGGGAAGATCAGATTATTTTTAATTAAAATAAAACCGCCACCATTATCAAAGGGAGGAAGCAGCGTTCCTTTTGAGCCGGTTGCAATTGAAAACTCCCACAGCTTGGCCTGTTCTTGCCTTTGGCCAGCGGGGCGAACGTTTGGGAAATTATTTGTTGGATGAAGTGCTTGGCTCGGTGTGTTTGCCTCCCTTGTCGGGGGAAATGTACTAATAAATATTGATCAAGAGGCCTTCCTGTTTTCTTTTGCCTAAGCAATTCGATGCGGCCCCTTTCTCCTGATGTTATCAAATAATGAAACGTGGAGGAGGGAGTGAAATCCTCCATGTAAGCCCACTGTCTTTCCTAGGTTTTGCCTCCCTCCGGCAGTCAGAAATATTCCATCGTAGTTTTGGGGAAAGAGGACAGCAAAAACATTTTGGCAGGAAATGCCACCTTGATTCGATGCCGAGGACACGTTTTAGCAAGCCGGGCCCCTTTTCCTGCTGTTTGTGCTTCAGTGAAACTGACTGGGTCACAGTAGCTACTGGTACTGACCACCAGGGGGCGCTATGGTTCAGACGAGCCCCAATATAGTCCTCGACTTACGACTGTAAATTGCGCCTCGCAATTAAGACTGCATGTTGTGATAGCTGCAAAGCAAGTCACCCTCACGTGACTGACCCGATTTTATGTCTTTTTCCCCCCCCTCCCCCAGTGGTTGTAAACTGAATGCAGCAGTTGTAAAGCGAAAACAGCTGCTGTTTAGCGAACCCATTGTTTGCTATGGGCTGATTGTGGCCGTAAACTGGAAGTAAACCCTGGTGTTTTGGGGGAAAAGTTGGCAAATGGCGGTCACGTAACTGGGTAGCAGGTGCCAACTTTGGGAAGCTTGTAACAGGAAACCAACAAACAGCCACCATATAGGACGAACAGGCGGAAGAGTAGCGGAGCGCAGCCTTGAACACCAAGCAGCAGTCAGAAGCCTTGATGACAATTCCTTAACGACACAACACATGGACAGACTTCATCGTAGTTTCAGCTGGGAAGCTGAGTCCCAAAACACCAGAGAATTCCTGGAAGCCTCAGACACATCAGCCATCAACAAGCACAGAGAGAGAAATGACATCTACCCAGCCTTCAAAACGAGACAATCAAAAAGCCAAACAGGAAACAGAAAGACCAAAAGACCTCCTCACCAGTAACCAACACCCAGATGAGCAGAAATTAACAGCAAGGTTAACACCAGAGCAGCAGTCAAGTAAAACAATACCCTAATCAAGGAACTATTGATTCAGACAAAGAATCAAATTGTAAAGAGTAGACTAATCAAGGGATCATCAAGGACTGACAGAGCGAACACCACCTCCTTCTAGCACTGATGATGTTCCCTAGTTGGGTCATGAAACGTCTGCAAGAAAGCAACCAAGCCCAGAGAACACCGAGGACCCCACAATTGTAATTGTCCTTCCTCCCTCTCCTCCTCCCCCTCCTCCTCCCCACAAACGCCAATTCCTTCTAGCACTGATGATGTTACCCAGTTGGGTCATGAAACGTCTGAAAGAAAACCACCCAGCTCAGAGAGCACCAAGGACCCCACAGTTGTTCTCCTCCTCCTCCTCCTCTCCACACACCCCCTTTTAGCACTGATGATGTTACCTAGTTGGGTCATGAAACGTCTGCAAGAAAACCACCCAGCTCAGAGAGCACCAAGGACCCCACAGTTCCCCTCCTCCTCCTCCTCTCCACACACCCCCTTTTAACACTGATGATGTTACCTAGTTGGGTAATAAAACGTCTGCAAGAAAACCACCCAGCTCAGAGAGCACCAAGGATCCCACAGTTGTTCTCCTCCTCCTCTCCACACACCCCCTTCTAGCACTGATGATGTTACCTAATTGGGTCACGAAACGTCTGCAAGAAACCCACCAAGTTCAGAGAGCACCAAGGACCCCACAGTTGTAATTGTTCTCCTTCCCTCCCTCCTTCTCCTCCTCTCCACAAACCCCCCCTCCCTTCTAGCACTGATGATGTTACCTAGTTGGGTCATAAAATGTCTGCAAGGAAACCACCAAGCTCAGAGAGCACCGAGGACCCCAACCCTCAACACTGAGCTACAAACACACAAACATTTAAGACAAAAACCAAAACCCACCCAGGTGCCTGAACCACAGTTACCAATCCCATTGGATCATAAAAATTCTTGAGACTCCAACATCCGCTTACCCTGGAGCCTTATAGTTTTGATTCTTCTTCACCACCCCAGAATTCCTTCTGCTAGATGGGGTAGCTATATAAGCTTATTAAATAAATTAACAACTCTGAAACCTGTCCATACGGCAGCGTGTGCCGGAGTTAAAAGAATCAGCAACGATTCAGCCGATAGGAAATCCAGGAAATTATATTTTTCAGAGAAAATCAAATGAACAATTATGTTGTGATGCTCACGGGCGTCTTGGATCCGCCTCGAAAGTAAAGCACAATTACTGTTTTTTTTTGAGGAGAGGATCTTGGAAGATCAGGGTAGAGAAAACGTATGATTTGAGCAGCAGATTTTAATGGAATAATCATAGACGGAACGCATGCCAAAGATAACACAGCTAAGCGCTTCCAAATCTTTTTTTTTTTTCCCCTTTAAAAAAAAAAAGTAGGATAATTTCCTGGCTGGCTGTCAGACACACACTGCAATCTTACCGAAAAGGTTTTCTTTCTTTCTTTTTCTCAATGCTAAATTAGATTTCTTGGAAAACGGGTGGTTTTTCTATTTAAAAAAAAGGAAAAGAAAGAAAGAATCGAAAAGAAACCAAAAGTCAAGATTTAACTACAGGAAGAGGAGACCAGAGAGACGGATACAGAGAAAACTGAGGTAATAAATCGAGAGAAACCAAAGCCAGAAGTGGTGAATGACTTATTATTGATGAATCCTGTACGGTTTGGAGATTAAGAAACTGTGTAAATTATCAAATCTATTTTTTTCCCCTCCCTCGGGGAAGAAGGCTGATCATGATTAAGTCGAGAAAATCACCTTCGCAGGCTTGGTTTTGTCTTGGGTTAGAGGTGAAAATTAGCATTTAAATGGACAGAAGGCCTGACGGCACTCAAGGGAGATTGTTTCACTGCGACCGCCTCGCCAAATGAGATTATTATTATTATTTTAATATCTCAGGGGGGTTTCTGGGAGGCCCTGCCTGATCACTTCCCCCCCACAGAGCCTTTCCTGAGAAGAAGGGAGAGGAATACAAAAAAAAAATCACTCATGTCTGCGTTAAACAAAATAAGGTTCTAGTTCAAGATTTTGGATCTGCGTTGTGTAAAATGAGGAAACTCAACATTCAGGTGGCAATGTCACCTCATAAAGCAGAGGTCTTCAAACCCGGCCCTTTGATGACTCGTGGACTTCAACTCCCAGAATTCCTCAGCCAGGGTGCCTGGCTGAGGAATTCTGGGAGTTGAAGTCCACGAGTGTTCAAAGGGCCGGGTTTGAAGACCCCTGTCATAAAGCTTCTCCAAGGACAGGGCTAGAGAGAACTTTCAGGTCAGAGAGCAAGAATCCCATTTTTAGGGCCTCATATGGTCCATCTCTTTTTGGATTTGATGCCTTCTAGAGAAGTTTGAATACCACGCGACTTAGAACTTGACTCGTTTCTCAACCTTTGCCACTTTAAGAAGCCTGGACTTCAACTCCCAGAATTCCCCAGCCAGCATGAGCAGGGCTAGAGAGTTAACTTCCAGGTCAGAGAGCAAGAATCCCATTTTTAGGGCCTCATATGGTCCATCTATTCTTGAATTTGATGCCTTCTAGAGAAGTTTGAATACCACTCAACTAAGAACTTGACTCGTTTCTCAACCTTCGCAACTTTAAGACGTCTGGACCTCAACTGCCAGAATTCCCCAACCAATTCTGGGAATTGAAATCCAGTCTTCTTAAACTTGCAAAGATTGAAAACCATACAATAAACGATTATGGAACTAGGTTAAGTTTAGCCTAATGAAGAGAAGGCTTAGGGAAAGACTTGAGAGCATATTCCAATATTTGAGGGGCTGCCACAAAGAAGAGGCGGTCAACTTATTTTCCAAAAGGAGCTGAAGGCAGGACAAGAAGCAACGGATGGAAACTAATCAAGGAGAGAAGCAACCTAGAACTAAGGAGGAACTTCCTGACAGTGAAAACAATTAATCAGTGGAACAACCTGCCTCCAGAAGTTGTGGGTGCTCCATCACTGGACGATTTCAAGAAGAGATTGGACAACCATTTGTCTGAAATGGTTCTAGCCTCTTCTGAAAAACCTCCTGTGATGGAGAGCCCACGATTTCTGGAGGCAAGCTGTTCCACTGGTTAATTGTCCTCACTGTTAGGAAGTTTCACCTTAATTCCAGGTTGCTTCTCTCTTTGGTCAGTTTCCAACCATTGTTTCTCAACCTTCCCTCTGGTGCTTTGGTGAATAACGTGACCCCCTCCTCTTCTTTGTGGCAGCCCCTCAGATACTGGAAGACTGCTATCGCATCTCCCCTATTTCTTTTCTTTAGACTGGCCAAACCCAAGTCCTGCAACTCTTTTTTCATATGTTTTAGTCTCCAGGCCTTGGATCATCTTAGTTGCTCTTCTGTGAATTTTTTCCCCCAAACTCTCAACATCTTTTTCGTGATGTGGTGACCCAAATTGGCTGTAGTATTCCAGGTGTGGCCTCGCTAGGGTTTTATAAAGCAGTACTAATGCTGGTATAAGGATTCCTGCTTTGGCTAGGGGCTGGACTAGAAGATCTCCAAAGTCCCCTTCAGCCCCAGGGGTCTATGTCTGTCTGTGTCCCACTGATGACAACCAAGCCAAACTCAACAGTCCACAAAATCTTGGTGCATTCAAGTTCCTCTTTAGTTGGAGAGCCTGCATGACGAAGGAAATTTTATTATCAGCAAATTGTCGCATCCCGAGAGAGCGTTCCTCCTCCTCCTCCGTCTGTCTTAGGAAAAGAAACTCTTAAGATTTTCTACCATTTTGCCTACCGAAAGCACAACTGGCTAATGAGGCTGGGCGCAGGTTAATTAGAAAAAAGACGGTGGCGTCTCCTGCACTTTTAAAACGGGGGTCCCCTTCGGCTTCCTCCGTAGAATATTCAGCAAGAAAACCTCTTTATTTCACACACACAGAGACACACACCGCCCCGAGTGGAGCTTTATTATAGGACATTAAAGGAACAAACCCCTTCTGCACTTATCTAAATCTTTAATTAGTTCTATAATATACCGATGGTATCAGGCCTAATTAAATTTATACAGATAAAAAGGGCAATGAAATCCTAACCAAGTGTGCTGGAAAGTACATTATTAGACAGCAAATTTAATGGTTCACGCCGATAAGTGCAATTTCCCCACACAAAAACCTAAATTCAATTTGGGGCTTTGGGTTCAAAATTGATTTTGCATGTGCAAATCGCTGCAGGGGGGTGGCGGGGAGGGGGTGGGGGAGAAGGCGAAGGGGAGGGGCGATCTTGTTGACATATGGGGGGGGGAAACTGCTAATCCACCCTATTTAAACACCCCCTTATTAAACGCTCGAGACTTCTCCGGAATCGGAGGGAGGGAAACGGGGGGTGGGGGGGAGAAGGGAATTTGTACTTTTTAAAGGCAGAAATGGTCAAAGTCGGACACCGGTTACGAAGAATATTAAGTGATTTCGCTCTCTGCGAAGGAGGGGAAGAGATGGAGAACGTAAGGTGAAGTCAGCACTTTTGCCCGCCAGTCAGCAGAAAACAGAACACAATTTTAGCTTCCCGCTGGGAAGGAGCGACTCAGGCCTCCGCAGAGAATGGGAATCGTTTTGCAGTTGCACTCAAGGGCCTGATGCTGGCACCGCCGTCAAAAAAAAAAAACAAGAGAGAGAAATGACTACAGCTGCAATAATCTGTTAAGCACAGAACACTTGCAGTCACTAACTGTGTGCAAGACTCTCTTTGTGACCAGAAGAGAATATTTGTAGCCCCAGGGTTGAACTGTGGGGTCCTTGGTGCTCTCTGGGCTGGGTCGTGAAAGTGCTAGAAGGGAAGGGGAGCTGCGGAGGAGGAGGAGGAGGAGGACTGTGGGATCCTTGGTGCTCTCTGGTGGTTTTCTTGCAGACATTGCATGACCTAATTGAGTAACATCATCAGTATTAGAAGGGAGGAGGAGCAGGAGGAGGAAGAGGAGGAGGAGGAGAAAGAGAAAGAGAAAGAGAAAGAGAAGGACCGTGGGATCCTTGGTGCTATTTGGGCTTGGTAGTTTTCTTGCAGATGTTGCATGACCCAACTGGGTAACATCATTAGTATTAGAAGGGACAAGGAGGAGGAGGAGGAGGAGGAGGAGGAGGAGGAGAAAGAGAAGGACCATGGGATCCTTGGTGCTCTCTGAGCTTGGTTTTCTTGCAAACGTTGCATGACACAATTGGGTAACATCATCAGTATTAGAAGGGAGGAGGAGGAGCAGGAGCAGGAGCAGGAGGAGAAAGAGAAGGACTGTGGGATCCTTGGTGCTATCTGGGCTTGGTGGTTTTCTTGCAGATGTTGCATGACTCAACTGGGTAACATCATTAGTATTAGAAGGGACGAGGAGGAGGAGGAGGAGGAGGAGGAGGAGGAGGAGGAGGAGGAGGAGGAGGAGGAGGAGGAGGAGGAGGAGGAGGAGGAGGACCGTGGGATCCTTGGTGCTTTCTGAGCTTGGTGGTTTTCTTGCAGACGTTTCATAACCCAGCAAGGTAACATCATCAGTGTTAGAAGGGAGTGGGGTTTGTTCTCTCTTTATATACCAGAGGTTTGCCCTATCATTGTTGGTGGGAGTGTTCTTGCTGGTTTCTTGTTGTTTACTGTTCATTTGTCTGAGTTGATATGTCCTTGATTGGACTGGTGATTACGGTTTGGTTGCCAGACTAGTAATAGAATAACAGAATTGGAAAGGACCTTGGAGGTCATCTAGTCCAACCCCCCTGCTCAGGCAGGAAACCCTATACCATCTCAGACAAATGGCTGTCCAGACTCTTCTTAAAAACTTCCAGTGTTGGGGAATTCACAGCTTCTGGAGGCAGGTAGTTCCACTGATTAATTCTTCTAACTGTCAGGAAATTTCTCCTTAGTTCTAGGTTGCTTCTCTCCTTGATGAGTTTCCATCCGTTGCTTCTTGTCCTGGCTTCGGGCACTTTGGAGAATAGCTTGACTCCCTTCTCTGTGACTATCCTTCAAATATTGGAAAAATATCGATAGCGTCAACCTCTAATCTAGCCTGGTATTGATGGCTGGTGAGCAGCTGTTTTGGTCTTTTTGTTTCCTTCTTAGCTTTTTGATCGTCTCCTTTGAACGATATGTAGACGTCGTTGATCTCTTTGTGCCTGTTGATGGCTGAAGTGTTCGAGTGCCAGGTTCCCAGGAATTCTCTAGTCTTTTGAGCTTGGCCTAGGCTTGGTCTAGGATGCTCACCATTTCCCAGTTGAAACCATGATTGGGTTTGTCCATGTGTTCTTCAATTCACGTCTTCTGACTGCTAGTTGGTGTTTACGGATGTGCTCAGCTATACTTCTGCCTATGTGTCATACATGGTGGAGGCTGCCTTCCTGATGCATGAGATGAATGATCCCCTACTCAGCGCTGAAGGGACTACAACTTCTAAGATGTGCCAGCTGGGAAGCCTGACACCTACAGCCTCAAAGCGGCGAAAAGGCAGCCAAATCTGGGGTCCCGCTCGAAGCCTGAAGACTTGCCACGTGCTTGCAAGAGCTGACCCCCGGGCTCCATTTGATGGCTAATCCCATTCTCGGTAAACGGGATTGGAAGGGAGAAAGAGGGTCGATGGTTGAAACGTGAAATGGGGGGCAAGCCAGCTAAATGGATTTTATTTGACAAACGCCGGCTTAGCCGCAATTTGCAGGAAACTCCAAAGTAATGAGATTTAAACCCATGCCGTCGCAGTGCAAAAACCCCGGTCTATCAGGTGGAGCAGCGACTGCCAACTTTTTGGGCACCACGGACTGGATAGAGGTTTTTCCGTGGAGGGGGCAAGGTTTCGCTTGCTGCCTGCATCCCGCGGAGAGGGCTTCGCTTGTTTGTGCGGCCTGGTGGCCGGTCCACACACCAGGGGTTAGGGACCCCCAAGGCAGAACGATGCAGATCTAGTGCTGGTTGTTGTGTGGAAAGGTCTCACTGCACAGCCCACCTGTTGGGATTCCTCGCCAGCCTGTGGATTCGGCAGCTGAGTCTGAGGAATCGGAGGAGGAATCGGAGGGGCCCGGAGTGACATCAGAGTCAGAGGAAGGCTCTGAGGAGCTCAGAGACTCACAGTCGGACGAGGAGCCTGGCCCCTCTACTCGCGCTCAGGCTGAGACGCAGCTGCGCTGGGAGCCCGAGTTGGACAGCGACGAAGCACAGTTGGGAAATATCCAGGATGCACGAAAGCGCCGGCAAGAGAAGCGAGCAGGACAGAAGAACGCAATGGGGTGGCTCCAAAGGCAAAGGAGAAGGCATGAGGAAGCCACGCCTGGGCTGCATTATAAAAGGGAAGGTGTGGGAGGTGCTGGTTGACGCAGACCACCGTTTGTGTTGAGGATGGAGTTTCTGTGGACTGTGTTTGTTTGCCTTGGACATTGACTCGGGTCTGTGAGAATAAACGGGGTTGGTTTTTTCTTGCGGTTCCTGCCTGTTTCTTGGAAGAGGGGTTTCCGCCTTTTGAGCAGAACAAGGACTCACCTAGGCTGGGACAGAACACCACCGACCCACCGTCTCTGTCTCTCTTTCTCTCTTTCTGTCTGCATTTTTCCTGCCCTCAGTACCAACGCTCAAGACGCACCGTCTCTGTTAGCAGCCATTATCTATTCTTAGTTTGCAGGTTTGCAGCATCTGAGCAAAGGAGAAAGGGAGGGTGCACACGTTGAGACCACACGTCTAATGTGTGAAATTTCGGGGCGCTTCCATCAGGCAGTACACGCAGATGCCACTCACAAGGCTTCTTCCACAGCCTCCATCTGGCAGATATGCTAATCCCGAGGCACGAATGAAAAGAGTCTGCCCTCCACAGCACCCGGGATGATTTTTTTTTTAAAAAAAAATCGCTGCTTTTTCTAACAGGAGGTTTCGAAGGGAGGATATTTTTCCCCCCGGGGTCAAGATTTAGCATTTGCACCTCGGCTTACAACCGTTCGTTTAACCCACGTTCGGGATGTGGACACCTGTGTAGCTGGAGACGGGGGTGTAGTTGCACACAACAGCAGATTTGTGCGTGCACAGATATACTCTCTCACTTGTGATCTCTAGTCTGTTAAGATGGTGGTGCTCCAATTTCAATTCCAGTTGGAGGAGCTACGACCCAAAGTCCCAAGGACTTTCTTCTCCTTGGTCCAGCCGGACAAGAAGAGCAACAGAGAAGAGCAACAAAGAGGATTGGGGGACTGGAGGCTAAAACCTATAAGGAACGGTTGCTGGAATTAGGCATGTCTAGTTTAATGAAAAGAAGGACGAGGGGGGACATGATAGCCGCCTTCCAGTATCTCAGGGGCTGCCCCAAAGAGGAGGGAGTCAAGCTATTCTCCAAAGCGTCCGAAGGCAGGAGAAGAAGCAACGGATGGAAACTAACCAAGGAGAGAAGCAACCTGGAACTAAGGAGAAACTTCCAGACATTGAGAACTAAATTAACCAGTGGAACTCCTTGCCTCCAGAAGCTGTGAATGCTCCAACAGTGGAAGTTTTTAAGAAGAGACTGGACAGCCGTTTGTCTGAAATGGTATAAGGTTTCCTGCCCGAGCAGGGGATTGGACTAGATGACCTTCCATCATCATCTTCTTCTTCTTCTTCTTCTTCTTCTTCTTCTTCTTCTTCTTCTTCTTCTTCTTCTTCTTCTTCTTCTTCTTCTTCTTCTTCTTCTTCTTCTTCTTCTTCTTCTTCTTCTTCTTCTTCTTCTTCTTATTATTATTATTATTATTATTATTATTATTATTATTATTATTATATTTGTTGCTCCACCCAAAACCAGGGATGACCACCTGCTACTGGGAGCATCAAACAGAAAGCTTCATGGAACTGTGCACGGACCAAGATTTATGGAAATGAAGGATAAGGTGCCCAATTTATAAACTCTATTTGGCAGAGGGGACACACCAGAAGATGTGTTTTGTATGCTCAGATTTCACTGAAGCTAATGAGAGAGATTTTTGTTCGTTCTACACAGCCTTGTGCCAGTTCTGGCTCAACCTCAACTGGCTGGGTCCAAAAACCTCTTCCATATTTTTCCATTTGGTTGGCACGTTCTTCACGAGCGTCCTTCGGTTTTTTGGCTTGGCCGTAACACAACTTGCCAGCCTGTCTGTCGTTTGCCAAGGGTCTGAAGTGCCTAATCCAGGAGTGTGTGACAAGCTAGGATGGGTTCTTGGACAAGCCTGCGTTGCTGACTTCAAATCCCTGGTTGCTTCATTAGCGACTTCTAAGCAGCCCTAGAAGTCCTTGGGAAAGCCATCGTCTCAGCTGCCAAACGAGGTTGCCTCACCCCTCACCATGAAGTCTGCAAGAGCTATAAGGGTAAGCAAATGTTCATGAAAGGAGGGCCCTCAAAAGAAGCCAGCATTCAGGAAGGGAAACCAGATTCAATTGTGGCCGTTAAGTCATGGACTGCCTGTGGAAGGTCATCCAAGAGCCGTTGACTGCCAGCTGATGATGGCGTTAGTTCAGGGTTTTGAGTTGATTCCACACCACAAATGGTTAGTGGTCTCACACTGTCCAAAAATTTTGTCTTCTGTGCTGGGCAGTAGTAATGACGACGATGATGAATGAGAGCAATTCGGAAATTCGGATTGGAGGCTAAAATATATAAGGAACGGTTGCTGGAATTGGGGATGTCAGTCTAATGAAGAGAAGGACGAGGGGGGACATGACAGCAGTCTTCCAGTATCTCAGGGGCTGCCCCAAAGAAGAGGGAGTCAAGCTAGTCTCCAGAGCACCTGAAGGCAGGACAAGAAGCAACGGATGGAAACTCATCAAGGAGAGAAGCAACCTGGAACTAAGGAGGAATTTCCTGACAGTGAGGACAATTAACCAATTAACAACAATAATAATGATAATGATGTTGGAAGGTACCTTGGGGGTCATCTAGTCCAACCCCCTGCTCTTCTTTGGGGCAGCCCCTGAGATACTGGAAGACTGCTATCATGTCACCCCTGGTCCTTCTCTCCATTAAACTAGACATGCCCAATTCCAGCAACTGTTCCTTGTATGTTTTAGCCTCCAGTCCCCTGATCATATTTGTTGCTCTTCTCTGCACTCTTTCCAGAGTCTCAGCATCTTTTTTTACATCGCGGTGACCAAAACTGGATGCAGCATTCCAAGTGTGGCCTTCTCAAGGCCTCGTAAAGTGGTATTAACATTATGTCAAAAAGTAATGTGGTATTGTAGTTTTCTAATGTGTATGATAAAAGTTCTGTGTCTGCGATTGTCTGTCACTGATAATCAAACGGGGGTTTGTTTCCGAACTGCCCTCATAAATGCAGTCATGTTTGACTCTTGCTGATTCTATGGACCAGGTCCCTCAACCTCTTCTGATTTTACATCATTTCTTTGAATTGTTCCATGCTCTCTTCGCTGTCAGCTTTGATGGTGTCTTTTGTTGAATCGTTTGAAACCGTTGAAATTCTCCCTTGCAATGTTCAAAGTGGGCATGGCACGTATATGAGGCAGGGGTTATTATGGGATGGAGAGAAGCACCTCAAGCCACGGAGAAGACCTCGTTAGACCTGGCTTAGCCCAGCGAAGTGCCATTGTTCGCTTTCAGAAGAAAGGCAGGCCATAAATCAAATCAGAACAAATCCAATAATCAAGCGTTAACTTTCAGATCGGAAGTGATGGGTGAAATAAAAGGCAAGATGGCTTTAATGCTCCTAAATCTATTCTCCTCTATTAAAACATGTATTTGGGGGACAGACGTAGTACTTGACTGGATGGTCTCAAAGGGGAACGACAAAAGAAATTGGAAATTTAAAGAAAAAGAGCTAAGCTGAGCAAAACAGCGATGGCTGAAGATGAATAACAGAGTTGGAAGGGACCTTGGAGGCCATCTAGTCCAACCCCTTTGCTCAAGCGGGAATCCCTAAACCAGACTGCACTGTGGATGGTGTTGCGTTCGAATTTTTAAGGATTTTTTAAGGTTACTATGGAGATTCTCCTTCATCCAGGTCATGGTTGTCCCAAAGGTGCTTGTTCAGGAGGCAACTGGACTTTCTTCGTTTTTTCTTGAAGACGTTTCGCTTCTCATCCAAGAAGCTTCTTCAGTTTTGACTGGATGCTGGAGGAGGTGAGGATTTAATTTCTACTATGGTAGGGATCTCCCTAAGCTCCAAGAACCAAAACTAAAAATCTGTAGAATTGTTTATTCCACCGAAGAATTGTCCCCCTGGCCAGAACTGAAGGTGTAGTAGACCCCGAGTCATGTCACACAACCAGATGTTGACTGATGAGGACAGATGCTGCGGTTTGTCCCAAAGCTTCTCTTCCCAGCTTCTGAATGGAACTGGATTCTCTGGCATCAAGCCTGCACAGCTGGCAAGCTCTGGCAACAAGAAGCACTTGGACTTCTGGAAACATCTGTATTGTTAGTAAGGGAGTGCAATGAAATCCTGAAACTCTCCCAAACGAATTATCCATCTTATACCTAGTGTGATTAAGCAGTTATCAGTGATCTAGATCAACATGCCTAGCATAATTGAGCAATTATCTATGATCTAGATCAACTTAGATCTAGCAGTTATGGAATTATCAGTGATCTAGATCAATTTATACTTGGCATAGTTGAGCAATGATCTATGATCTAGATCAACATACCAGGCATAGTTGAGCAATGATCTATAATCTAGATCAACTTATACCTGGCGTGGTTGAGCAATGATCAATGATCTCTAGATCAACTTATACCTGGCGTGGTTGAGCAATGATCTACGATCTAGATCAACTTATACCTGGCGTGGTTGAGCAATGATCAATGATCTCTAGATCAACTTATACCTGGCATGGTTGAGCAATGATCAATTATCAGTCATCTAGATCAGGGGCTCCCAACCACCTGGCTGTGGACTCGTAATGGTCCGTGGCTTGTTAGGAACTGGGCCACACAGCTGAAAATGAATGGCAGGCAAGCAAAACTGTGCACGCCCTGAGTCTAGGTTGCACGCTTCTTCTCTCCCCCCTGCCCCCCAGTCAGTGGGAAAACTGTCTTCCAAGAAACCGGTCCCTGATGCCAAAAAGGGATCTACGCTGATCTAGATCAATTTGTTGTGATTCAGCGTCAGCCTGTGATACCGGCAGCTGAGTCTGATGATTCTGAAGAGGAGGAGGAGGAGGAGGGGTTTGGAGAGCCTTTGGTGTCAGAGGGAGGCTCTGATGCACTGCAGGACTCTCAGCCTGGCCCCTCCCGTCATGTTCCTCATCAGACTCAGCCGTGTGAGCACGAGGTATTGGACGCAGATGATTCACAGCTGGATCTATTCAGGGATGCTAGGAGCAGGAGGCAATCCAGCAGAGCAGAACAGAGAAAGGCAATGAGGCAACTCGGTGAGAGGAGAAGAAGGCAATGAGAAGCCACACCTTGGGACTGCTGATAAAAGGGGAAGGTGTGGGAGGTGCTGGTTGCTGAAGGCAACTATTTGAAGGTCTTCTGCTAGAGTCCTGGTCTGTTATTCCTGTTTAACTCTTGTTTGAACTTTTGATTTCTTTGTAAATAAATTTGGTTGGGTGTTTCCAGCCTGTTGACTATAAAAAGGGGTTGTCCCTGGCATTCAAACAGGGCCGGTCGTAGGCTGGAACAGAACATAATTTACATCGAGCATAGTGAAGCAATTATCTATTAAGTAGATCAAGTTAAGCAATTATCAGTTACTGAGATCAACCTATATCTAGCGTAGTTAAGCAAGTGTCAATTATTTGAATCAATTTACGCCCGTTAACAATGATCTAGATCAACTCATACCTACTGAGGTTAAGACAAGCGTCTCCTTCTTAGGACCCACCTTCCCAAGCCTTTCCCGGACTCAGGAATCTCTTCTGGGATAATACTACTTCCTCTCTTAACCAAGGTCTGTTGGACAACCCATCATACGTGGATTCCATCTGACAATTCTGCCACTGCCTAAAACCGAGTGACAGAAGCTTCCCCCCCACCCGCCCCTGCCTTTGATCTCCCAAAGGGAACAGTCCCAGCGAGGAAAGAGTTCAGGAAAACAAAGAGGGGTGTGTGTGTGTTCAGGCTTAATCCATCACAATTGGAACTCTTTGGGTCCCCCCCCACCCCCATGTAGGATTCATGCTAATTAACACTGTGCTAAGATCAGAACACCATAGAAACAGGAGGGAAGACCACAAACAAGGGACTGGGAGGGAAATTACATAGGAGGATATTTAGGGAGCCAAGTTCTTAATTACAAATGAAATAATACCAGTTTTCTTTCTTTCTTTTCGTCGGGAACATAAAGCAGAATTCAAGCTGACCTCATTAAAACGAGGCTTAAGCTTGTCGGGCCTTCAGCCTCCGATGGGCTTAGCACATTTCAACGGTTGTGCCTTCCTTCCTAAATTAGTCTGAATATTGAGGTCCTCAACCTTTGCAACCCAACATGGGTGGGGTGGGGTGGGAACAGGGGAGCCGTGCACATGCAGCTCGACATGCGCAAGTTGAGCTGCATGGGTGTGCGCACACGTGCACGTTGAGCTAACTGAAATATGCAACTTCATTCACTGTCGTCAGTTCCGTGGAGAAAAAAATGAAATTAAGAAGTCCCTGGCACTTGCTGGCAGTGGCCACTAGATGGCAGCCGTGCATTGCCAAACCGCCACTGTTGTATTGTGGTACTGCAGAGAGAGAGAGAGAGAGAGAGAGAGAGAGAGAGGGACAGAGAGGAAAAGGAAAAGGGAAAAGACAAAGAGAGAGAAAGGAGAAGAAAGAAGAAGAAAAAGGAGAAGGAGAAAGAGAAAGCAAAAGAAAGAGGAACAAGAAAGAAAAGAAAGGAGAAGAAAAAGAGAAAAAGAAAAAGAAAGCAAAAGGGAGAAAGAGAAAGAAAAAAGAGGAAGTGTGTCTGTGTGTTTGTGTTTGTGTGTGTGTGTGTGTGAGAGAGAGAGAGAGAGAGAGAGAGAGAGAGAGAGAGAACTCTCTGCCTGTCCATGGATCCATTTCTATCTTTTTTCATTGTCACTTTGCTTTTTTTTAAAAAAAGTTTAAGTCTCCCCGCCCCAAAATAAAGTTTAAAATAAAAAAAGGGGGGGGGGAATTTAAAGGCCACATTTGGAAGTTTACATAAAGCGATAATAAAATAAAACCAAAAAATATTTATTTTTTTTACTTTTGTTTATACTTTGCTTTGCATTTGTTTTGGTAGTCATCTGTGTGTGTGAATTTTTTTTTTAAGGGTTTGAGATCCCCCCGCCGCAAACTTTGTATTAAAATAAAGTTTCAATTGTTTAGTTTTTTAAAAGAATTTTTTTAAAAAACCCCACATTTGGACGATTTTGCAGAAGATCTCAAAAGACAAGGATTATTAGGAAGCGGACATGCCAACTTAAAAGTGGGCGCAACTGGTGCCCCAACTTGGCTTTTAAATTTGGTTTTTTTTAAAAAAATTGGCACGGTTTACAAACGTTAACCGTTTTCCTATTTCTCTTTCTATATGACCTGTAAGCCGCCCGCGGTCGCTTTATCGGAGAGATTGGGCGGCATATAAATTTAATAAGCAAATGACTAAACTTGGTCTTGGAGCTTCAAGCGACGTCAACCTCTCCTTCTGTTTCCAAGCTGTGATTGGCATGCCAGTTGCCAACCACACATGCCCAGCCTGTGGTTGCCTGCCAAAAAACCTGGCCTAATTCAGTTAACATTCCAAGGAGGGGGGGAGGAAGAGAAGAAGTGGGGGAGAGAGAAATCATTTTGAAAAGAAAACATTGAATTTCAGGATGCTCTATCCCAGGGGTAGGCCACCTTGGCTCTTTTATGACTCGTGGACTTCAACTCCCAGAATTCCTGAGCCAGCCATGCTGAGGGGAAAGGGAGAGGTTTCCAAGCTGAGCCATGTTGGCTCAGGAATTCTGGGAGTTGAAGTCCACAAGTCATGAGGGAGCCATAGTTCCCCCATGCTGGCTCATGAATTCTGGGAGTTGAAGTCCACGAGTCATGAGAGGGCCATTGTTCCCCCATGCTGGCTCAGGAATTCTGGGAGTTGAAGTCCACGAGTCATGAGGGAGCCATAGTTCCCCTACGCTGGCTCAGGAATTCTGGGAGTTGAAGTCCACGAGTCATGAGGGGGCCATAGTTCCCCCATGCCGGCTCAGGATTCTGGGAGTTGAAGTCCACGAGTCATGAGGGGGCCATAGTTCGCCCATGCTGACTGAGGAATTCTGGGAGTTGAAGTCCACGAGTCATGAAGGGGCCATAGTTCCCCCACGCTGGCTCAGGAATTTTGGGAGTTGAAGTCCACAAGTCATGAAGGGGCCATAGTTCCCCCACGCTGGCTCAGGAATTCTGGGAGTTGAAGTCCACGAGTCATAAAAGAGCCGAGGTTGCCTAACCCTGCTCTATCCCAAGGACATAATGAAGGTCCCTGGGCTGTTTTGCGGCTGTGCAATTTCCCCACATTGTCGGTGTTAGCGTGACAAGATGGTTCCCCGTATGAGGCTCCCAATAATTGGAGTTATGAGTGGGCTCTGTTGTTTCCCCCCCCCCTGTAATTTGGGGAAGGGGGGAAGGAAGAAGGGAGAGAGGGGGGGATTATGGGGCTATCCATTTCTCGGTGCACAGGGTGTGTGTGTTACAACACAGCTTTTTTTTTTTTTGCAAAGTCCAGATCCCTGACAACCCCCACCCGCACACCCCCTCTTCAGATATCCTTATGAATATTTCATTTTCTCAGCTGTCCATGCCTGAAATAACTAATGTCAAGATTAAAGAGACAATCAGCCGGTCCATGGCATATCTGTTTGCAGAATCGATGCAAATCCGAATGCTGGCTTCCATTAACCCTGCAGCCAATCCTTGGCCTGTGCCAAAGGATTCCGGAATTAGGTCGGCATAAATCACCTAAGCCGAGTTTTGACCCACACGCACACATACAAACGCACAAAACACACAGGAACTCAGGAGGCAGGATTTACAGCATTAAGTAACCCCCAGTTTGTGGGTTAGGGAAAGAGGTCCCCTCAACCTGAATGGGTGGGAGCAAAGAGCGCCCCGGTGCATGCAAGCCGTTGCTTCGCTTGCCGGGCCTGCGGAGATGGAGCAAACGGATAAGGTGTTGTGAAAGGGCTAGAAGCGTCACAGCAGGAGCAGAGATGGGATATCAGGATTAAGAAGTAGTTTGGGCTCTGGTTAAGGCACCAGGTTGAAAACCAGGAGGTGAGTTCTAGTCCAGCCTTGCGCATGAAGGCCGGCTGGGTGACTTTGGGCCAATCACCAGGTGAAAACAAGTTCTAGTTCCCCCTTGGGCATTAAAGCCAGCTGGGTGACTTTGGGCCAATCACCAGGAGACAGTGAGTTCTAGTCTCACTTTAGGCATGAAAGCTGGCTGAGTGATGTTTGGCCAATCACCAGGTGAAAGCGAGTTCTAGTTCCCCCTTAGGCGTGAAAGCCAGCTGGGTGACTTTAGGCCAATCACCAGGAGAGGGTGAGTTCTAGTTCCCCCTTAGGTGTGAAAGCCAGCTGGGTGACTTTGGGCCAATCACCAGGTGAAAGCGAGTTCTAGTTCCTCCTTAGGCATGAAAGCCGGCTGGGTGACTATGGGCCAATCACCAGGAGACACTGAGTTCTAGTCTCACTTTGGGCATGAAAGCTGGCTGAGTGATGTTGGGCCAATCACCAGGTGAAAGCAAGTTCTAGTTCCCCCTTAGGCATGAAAGCCAGCTGGGTGACTTTGGGCCAATCTCCAGGAGGTGAATTCTAGTTCCACCTTAGCCATGAAAGCCGGCTGGGTGACTTTCGGCCAATCACCGAGACAGTGAGTTCTAATCCTCCCTGGGAAATCTGGGCACTTGGGAACTGGAATGTATTTACGACAGTTTTACTGCCCCAGGGTCACGTGATCACCACCTGTAAGCTTCCCAGCCGGTTCCCGACAAGCAAAGTCAATGGGGGGAAGCCAGATTTGCTGAACGACCACACGATTCAGCTAACATCTGCTGTGATTCGCTGAACAACTGCGGCCAGCACGGTCGTCAAAGGGGGCGAAACTCAACCCCCTCGCTTAGGCATGGAAATTCTGCGGGGAGGGGGGTATTCAATCGAGATCGCGAGGACTAGATGTCTGCCCCAGAGGCTCCTCCCCCCCCCAAAACACGGTCTCCTTCCTCCCACCTTGCAAAGTCCAGATCGGCCTCTCGGGACATGGTGATGTTGGTGAGGTTCTGCTGAAGGATGAAGATGTTTCGGCACATCTTCTTAATGCCCGACTCGCTGATCCGCTTGAAGTACTGAGCCCCATTGATGAGAATGCAGGAAATTAAATGGCCCAAACCTGGAGGAGAGAGAGAGAGAGAGAGAGAGAGAGAGAGAGAGAAATTGTGGGTCACAAGTAGTTGACTGGTCAGGAGGAAGAAATTTTACAATTCTACAAAACTCCTAAATTATCAGAAAGGTAGTCCTTGACTTGAAACTAAAGATGACGATGATGTTTTTATTTATTACTACTACTACTACTACTACTACTAGTACTACTAGTAGTAGTAGTACTTGTTAGTTGCGAAGTCGTGTCCGACCCATCGTGACCCCATGGACAACCTTTCTCCAGGCCTTCCTGTCCTCCACCATCTTCTGGAATCCATTTAAGCTCACGCCTACAGCTTCGGTGACTCCATCCAGCCACCTCATTCTCTGTCGTCTTCTCTTGCCCTCCACCTTTCCCAGCATGAGGCTCTTCTCCAGTGAGTCCTTCCTTCTCATAAGGTGGCCAAAGTATTTGAGTTTTAGCTTCAGGATCTGGCCTTCTAAAGAGCAGTCAGGGTTGATCTCCTCTAGGACTGACCGGTTTGATCGCCTTGCAGTCCAAGGGACTCGCAGGAGTCTTCTCCAGCACCATAGTTCAAAGGCCTCAATTCTTTGGCGCTCGGCCAAACTTTCACAGCCATACATTGCAACTGGGAAGACCACAGCCTTGACTATTCGCACTTTATTCCTATTATTACTATCACTATTATTATACCCTAGATGGAAGATGGTAGAGGGCAGGAAGGCCTGGAGGAACGTTGTCCATGGGGTCGCGATGGGTCGGACAGGACTTTGCAACTAACAACAACAACAACCCTAGATGGAAAAAAAAAAACAGAAAAATTGGCAGAAAAAACAGGGTTTTTTAAATTATCATTACTGTCATCATTGTTATCATTATTATTTAATAGAGTTGGAAGGGACCTTGGAGGTCTTCTAGTCCAAACCCTTGCTGAGGCAGGACACCCTGTACCCTAGATGGGAAGGCCAGGAAGAAAAAAAAAAACCAGAAAAATTGGGAGGAAAAAAAAAACAGGGCTATTTTTCCGTTTTCTTCCAAAGCCGTTTGGACAAAAACAGGGGGGAAAAAACAGCCCTGTATTTTTGCCATTTTTTTCCAAGTTTTTTTTTTTCCATTTCTACTTACAACCGTGCGGTTAGCGACCGTTCGAAGCTCCGCCGCCAGTGGGAAAAGGGACTTAGGGCCCACTCCTCGCACTTGTGACCGTCGCAGCATACCCAAGGTTACATGATCCCCACAGGGAGTCCTCCACTTACAGCCAGAATTGGCCAAAATTTCTGTTGCGAAGTGAGATTTGCCCCATTTTACGACCTTTCTCGCCACGGTTATTAAGTGAATCACTACAGCCGTGAAGTTAGCCACCTGGTTGCAAAGGGAATCTCGCCTCCCCGTTGCTTGTCAGAAGGTTGCAAAAGGCGATCATGTGACCGCCCCCCCCAGGACACCGCAACCGTCATAAACACGAGTCGGTGGCCCAGGTGTCCGAATTTTGATCACGTGACGCTGGGGGTTGCTGCGACGGTCGTAAGTGTAAAAAACGGTGATGTCATTTCCCCCCTCCAGTCGTGTTGTAATTTTGAACGGTCGTTAAATGAACCGTTGTAAGCCGAGGACTTCCTGTATTGGAGGCCTTGGCCACCAGAGGTATTTATATTGATTGCGGGTTCAAGCGATCGCCACTGGCTTCCGACGAGCGAAGGCAGTTGAGGAAGCCGGCTTCCATTAAAATCCGTGCGATTCACTTATCAAGCGCGCCGACTCGGTTAACGACTGTGGGAAAGAGGTCGTAAAATGGGGCAGGGCTCATCCGAGGGCACGGCCTCCCTTAGCAATGGAAATTCTGGTGCCAACTGTAGTCCTAAGTCGGGGACTTGCTGAATCTGATTTTTCTTCACTGGCACGCGCGCAGCGCGCGCACACACACACACACACACACACACACAAAATAAAAAAATAGGCCAATCTTTAACTTCCATCCCTGGTTCAATTCTTTCAGAACAAATATAAGCAATTTGTAGCCAATGTTTTGCAGCTGAGTAAATGTTTAATAGTGAGGCAGCAAGAATTGTATTTGCCCAACATTGGCAAAATGAAAACTTACCAACTGAGTAAGTATTGATTAAGAAAATTCTAGAGTGTGCAGAAACGGATAGACTGACTTTCAAGATTAAAGAGAAAGAAGACTCCGTGTACTTTAGAAGATGGGATAATTTCCAGCAATGGCTAGAAAAGCGAGTCGGAGAGAAAGGAACGTGATATGTAATTCTGAATATATATTAGCAAGAAGAAGGCTATTGAGTGATTAATTAACATATTGTTTATAATAATTAAATACTATCTATTATTGTTAGTTAAAAACATGTACCCAGACACTATGCTGTTTGCTAAATAGTGAAAATGTTCTTTGGAAAAACCCAACCCCAACCCCAACCCTATAAAAACTCTCTCTCTCTCTCTCTCTCTCTCTCTCTCTCTCTCTCTCTCTCTCTCTCTCTCTCTCTCTCTCTCTCTGTGTGTGTGTGTGGTGTGTGTGTGTGTGTGTGTGTGTGTGTGTGTGTGTGTGTGTGTGTGTATAGAATATAATGAGGTTTCTAGGAAAAGAAAGCCAGCAAGGCTGGCGACTTTGCCCACCTCAGCTCCCCGGCAAGGCACCCACCTTCGAAGATGTACTGGAACTTGTGCTGCTGCAAGCTAGCATTCATGGCTTCTTCCACGGCACTGATGTCCTTGTTGAGCCGCACCACCAGGGGGTCGTAGTCCATGCTCTCCACGTTGGCCACAATGGCGTAGTTGCCTTGCTTAGCCAAAGGGATCAGGTAGTGGAAGCAGTGGACCCTGTTGAAGGAGAAGGCTCGTCAAACTGGGCTTGTCGAGGGAAGCCAGGATTACAAGAGCTCCAAGGCTAAGTAAGAGGGGACTCAGCTTTCCTGGGTTCCCCCACCCCCACCCCCTTCAGGCCAAAGTGAGGTGGAAAATCCACAAAGCTGAGTGTCTAGGCCAGGGGTAGGCAACCTGGGCTCTTTGATGACTGGTGGACTTCAACTCCCAGAATTCCTGAGCCAGCCATGCTGAGGGGAAAGGGAGAGGTTTCCATGCTCAGCCAAGCTGGCTCAGGAATTCTGGGAGTTGAAGTCCACGAGTCATAAAAGAGCCAAGGTTGCCTATCCCTGGTCTAGGCCAAGGCCGCTTTATGACTGGTGGACTTCAACTCCCAGAATTCCTGAGTCAGCCACGCTGAGGGGGAAGGGAGAGGTTTCCAAGCTGAGCTAGGCTGGCTCAGGAATTCTGGGAGTTGAAGTCCACCAGTCATAAAAGAGCCCAGGTTGCCTAGCCCTGGCCTAGGGAGATTCTCTGTCATCCGGGTCATTGTTTTCCCAAAGGGGCATTTTTCAGGAGGTGACTGGACTTTCTTGTCCAGAAAAAAAAGAAAGGAAAACAAGAAAAGTCCAGTTGCCTCCTGGAAAAAAGCACCTTTGGGACAACCATGACCTGGAGGACGGAGAAACTCCGTAGAAATTTAGCGATGCATTTTGGGGTGAACACCCTTCAAAAGGTGCGGGAGTGTGAACGGACTTCCAGAAAACGTTGCAGATTCCAGGAACTGTTTGCGCTTCAGACAACCAGACTCATCCCCAACAGCCTGGGCCTGTCTTCAACAGGGAAGGGACCCAGGGCAGAAAACATCCAGCAGCCAAGAAGGCTCCGCCCCCATTTGCACCGCTTGGGTGACCCTGAGGACACAGGTAAATCTCCAAGTGGCCTCAATGACTCTCTAAAAGAAAGCAAATGACCAGCTGTCTGCAAGGAGTATAAATCCTCCCATTCCCCACCATTCAGTCAGAACCTGAAGAAGCTTCTTGGATGAGAAGCAAAACATCTTCAAAGAAAAACAAGAAAGTCCAGTTGCCTCCTGAAAAAGCACCGTCAGGATCACAAAGCTAAGGGAGCTTTGCACGGCATGCAAAGAGCGCCACGCTTGGACCAGAGGCTCAACTGGGATAGAATAAGCCACGGCTAACTCGTCGTGGCCAACTTGTCACGGCCATCTCTCCATGGGAAAACTTACCGCAGGACAATTCAACAAGCACAAAGGTTAATTTCAATGGAACCGTGACTAATCGTAATAAAATAAAGAAAGTCGATCCAGAAATACCAGAGTTACAATCACTTTGACGAAATC
Organism: Vipera latastei; assembly: GCA_024294585.1. Taxonomy (NCBI): domain Eukaryota; kingdom Metazoa; phylum Chordata; class Lepidosauria; order Squamata; family Viperidae; genus Vipera; species Vipera latastei. Next base: position 3,728,852 of record CM044359.1, read on the forward strand.
ACGGTCACCAATAATAAAAGTAACTGAACGAAACGGTTAATACAGTGTGGAATGGATCCACGGCGAGTTATCCCATAGTAGCGAGTTGGCTGCGGTGAGTTGTCCTAGACCCCAATGGGCAAATGGTGAGCATCCTAGACCAGGCCAAGTCCAAAAATGGCAGAAAATTCCTGCAATTCTGGCATTTGGACCAATCAGCCATCAGCGGGCACACAGAGACATACCGGGTCTACACACCATTCAAAAGGGACAATCAAAAAGCCCAAAAGGTAACAAAAAGACCAAAACACCTCCTCACCAGCAATCAACACCCAGATAAGAGATTAACACCAAGATTAACACTGCACCAACAATAAAAAAAGAGTAAACAATACCCCAATCAAGGAATTACCAACACAAATTAACTAACAGTAATCAACAGCCTAATGAAGGGACCACCGCAAACACTCCCACCAATGTTGATAGGGCAAGCCACCAGCATATAAAAAAAAAAGCAAATTTCACTCCCTTCTAATGCTAATGATATTCCCTAGTTAGTTAGGTTATGAAACGTCTATACAAGCAAACAACCAAGCTCAGAGAGCACCAAGAATCCCATAGTCCTCCTCCTCTTCCTGCTCCTCCTGCTGGCTGGGGCATTCTGGGAGTTGAAGTCCAGAAGTCTCAAAGATGATGATGATGATAATGATAATGATAATAATAATAATAATAGCAGCAATAACAATAACAATAACTAATTATTATTATCATCATCATCATCATCATCATCATCATCATCATCATCATCATCATTATCATCTGGGCCTTTGCCCAGATTCGCCTGGTGCGCCAGTTGCGGCCCTATCTGGACCGGGATGCCTTGCGTACAGTCACTCATGCGCTCGTGACCTCTCGTCTGGACTACTGTAATGCTCTCTACATGGGGCTGCCCTTGAAGACCACTCAGAGGCTCCAACTGGTGCAGAATGCAGCCGCGCGAGTTGTGTTGGGAGTCTCCCGATACTCCCATGTTACACCTTTGCTCCGCGAGCTGCATTGGCTGCCGGTTGCCCTCCGTGTGAGATTCAAGGTGTTGGTAATGACTTACAAAGCCCTACATGGCATGGGTCCGGATTACCTACGGCAACACCTGCGGCCGGCGTCAACCTCCCTCCGTCCAGTGCGCTCCCACAGAGAGGGCCTCCTCAGGGTGCCTCCGATCAAAGAATGTCGATTGGTGGCCCCTAGGGGGAGGGCGTTCTCTGTGGGCGCGCCAGACCTGTGGAACTGCTTGCCGGTCGAGCTCCGGATGACCCCCGACCTTTGCTCCTTCCGGCGGGATCTAAAAACTTATTTATTTGAGCAATCCGGCCTGGTTTGATGGGTTAAGGGCTGGGTTTTTAATATGGTTTTAATTACTGTTCATATCGGGCATAATATTTAATTGTTTTTTAACTTTTGTACTTCGTTTTTAATATTTATTGCCCTGTACACCGCCCTGAGTCCTTCGGGAGAAGGGCGGTATAAAAATTTAATAAATATAAATATATAAATATAAATATATCATTATCATTATTATTATTAGTGCTTTTTTGTAAAAGAAAAAGGTGCCGGAACTCACACGTCATACAACCCGCCTTGCCTACCCTACAAGGTTCCATCCAAAAAAGGTGCTGGAACTCCGTTCTGAGCGTTCTATGACAAAAAAAGCCCTGATGATGATGATGATGATGATTATTAAAGTGGTGCTCCAATCCCTAAACAACTGGAGCACCACTTGAACACCATTGGCCTTGACAAATTCGCCATTAGGATATTGGGGTAGTAGGGAAATCTTTGGTCCTCACATCTTAAAGTTGCCCATGTTGAGTTGCCCACACTGGTCTGGGGTCCATGAAGCTGCTAAACGGTGTAAATAAATAAATTCACGGCACCCACATAGGGGTCTTCAAACGTGGCCACTTTAAGGCTCGTGGGCTTCCAACTCCCAGAATTCCTCAGCCAGCCAGCCAGGGCTGAGCTCAAGTCCGCAAGGCTTAAAGTTGCCAAGTTTGAAGACCCCTGTTCTAGGTTCATATAATATACTGACTGACCCATCAGCTGTCTAAAAAGCTGGTTTCGTGCAAGACGCAAAGTTGAAAAGCGGGCTAAGACTTTCGTTCAGCCTGGTTAAGACTTCTGGGCAAACGTAACGGGTGTCTGCGTTTTTAATTGCAATTTGCAATGTTCAATCAAGATGAGGAGTGATTAAAACCTCACACATCTGCAATCTCTCTGCTTGGAAAATCTCTAGCTCTTACTCTCAGAGCCCGTCCCTAGTCTCTCTGCACTAGGGGGATAATTACACAGACCTTACCTGACAGGGGGAACAAAAATAATGTATATGAAATGTTTTTACATGCTAATTTTCTGCCTAATTGCACTATATGCTGCTTTATAAATTGCAAGGCTCTTTCTTCTTTCAGGATTCTGCAGAACTTGGGGGGGGGGGGTTGTGGTTCAGAAATGCCTAGATTCAGAGATAGCCACCCAGCGCAAAGCAAGAAGACTGGAGACTCTGAGTTCTAGTCCCGCCTTAGGCATGAAAACCGACTGGCTGACTTTGGGCCAATCACCAGGAGGCAGTGAGTTCTAGGCCCGCCTTAGGCATGAAAGCGGGCTGGGTGACTTTGGGCCAATCACCAGGAGACGGTGAGTTCTAGTCCAGCCTTAAGCATAAAAGCTGGATGATTTGGGGCCAATCAACAGGAGATGGTGAGTTCTAGTCCCACCTTAGACCTGAAAACCAGCTGGGTGACTTTGGGCTAATCCCTCTCCCTCAGGCCAATTTACCGTATAGGGTTGTTGCTCTGAGGAAAGAGGATTAAGTATGTTTGCCACTTGGGTTGGGATAGATAGATAGATAGATAGATAGATAGATAGATAGATAGATAGATAGATAGACAGACAGACAGACAGACAGACAGACAGACAGATATAGATGGAGAGAGAGATATGGATGGATAGATAGATAGATATGGATACAGATAGATGGATGGATAGATAGATAGATAGATTGATGGATGGATAGATATGGATGGATAGATAGATAGATATAGATGGATGGATAGATAGATAGATAGATATAGATGGATGGATAGATAGCTATAGATAGATACATCGATAGACAGATTGACAGATTGCATGTCTTACCTGACCTCCAGGTGTAAAACCAGCAAACAGGAGTCTGCCATCTCCTGGAAAGATCGAGCCAGATCTGTGAGGGTCTGCAGGATCTGTTCCGACACTGGTGGGAGATCGGTCTTGCTGTGAGCATCTGTGGCAGGAGAAGCTGCGGTCCAAGAGAAAGCGCAATCAGTGGGCTGCTTCTGTTTACAACCCTGCCAGATTTCTCGGCTACTTCAGATGACCTCCACTGTGGGGTCCTTGGTGCTCTCTGGGCTTGGTTGCGTTCTTGCAGATGTTTCATGACCCAACAAGGTAACATCATCAACGCTAGAAGGGAGGGGGGTTTGGGGGGAGGAGGAGGAGGAGGAGGAGGAGGACTGTGGGGTCCTTGGTGCTCTCTGAGCTTGGTGGTTTCCTTGCAGACATTTCGTTGCCTGGCTAGGTAACATCATCAGTGCTAGAAGGGAGGGGGGTTCGGGGGGAGGAGGAGGAAGAGGAGGAGGATTGTGGGGTCCTTGCTGCTCTCGGATGGTTTCTGCTTGTTTTCTTGCAGACATTTCATGACCCAACTAGGTAACATCATCAGTGTCTCCCACTCTCTGGGTCTCCACTTCAAGAAACAATACGTGAAGCAAACTGAAAGGGTGCTAAAGGAGCAAGCTAAGCCCCTTTTTTTAATAAACAGATGGTGGACTATTCTGGGATATATACAGATTACACTACAGGTGGTCCTCGAACCAAGCCACTAAACCACTCGTTTAGGGATCACTCTGGAGGCAGGTTGTTCCGCAGGTTAATGGTTCTCACAGTCAGGAAGTTTCTCCTTAGTTCCAGGTTGCTTCTCTCCTTGGTCGGTGCTTTGGAGAATGGGTTGACCCCCCCCTTCTTTGGGGCAGCCTCTTGGAGGTGTGGGCTCTAAGGCAACCCAAGGCCTGACCCTCTCTGCATGGGTTCACACAAACCCAGCGTGGCATCCATTTTGACGTCCGCCCAAACACTCCGTAACCGCAATTAAGTTTTCCCACAGATTTCTTCCCTTTTCAGGACCATCGATGCAAAAGCTTCTTTTTTTTTCTTTTACCCCAGGCTGTTTAGAAACTATTGACATTCTTTCTTTGCAACGTTTGGTCCTCTCTGCCTTTCTTCCGCTGCTTTTAACTACCTGCTGAGCTGTGTTTGCCATTCAATTTATGGATTTTATTTCATTGTTAACCCACCCTAACAGGCTGAGCTCAACGGCAGCCTCCTAAAATTTAAGATAAAGGAGAACGAGATCAGTGAAGGCCCAGCAAAGCTTAAAATATGACTTTGTCATTGCTGTTCCCAAGGTCAACTGAGAAATTCAAGGGGATTGCGCCTGGCCTAATTCACAGGTGCACAAGCTATCTGTGTTTGCTCCTTATCACTCCTGCCTGGGTGACTTTGGGCCAATCACCAGGAGACGGTGAGTTCTAGTCTCACCTTAGACATGAAAGCTGGCTGGGTGACTTTGGACCAATCACCAGGAGACGGTGAGTTCTAGTCCTGCGTTAGACATCAAAGCAACTTTGGGTCAATCACCAGGAGACAGTGAGTTCTAGTCCTGCTTTAGGCATGAAAGCTGGCTGGGTGACTTTGGACCAATCGCCAGGAGACAGTGAGTTCTAGTCTCGGCTTAGGTATGAACCAGCATGGAATTTTGGGCCAATCCCCAGGAGATGATGGGATCTAGTCCCGCTTTGCCCCCGAAAGCTGCCTGGGTGACTCTGAGCCAATCACCAGGAAACGATGAGTTCTAGTTAGGAAATTTCTCCTTAATTCTAGATTGGATCTCTCCTTGATTAGTTTCCATCTGTTGCTTCTTGTCCTGCCTTGAGGCGCTTTGGGGCAGCCCCTGAGATATTGCAACACTGGTGTCATGTCCCCCCTCATCCTTCTCTTCATTAAACTAGACATGCCCAATTCCAGCAACCATTCCTTGTATGTTTTATCCTCCAGTCCCCTGATCATCTTGGTTGCTCTTCTCTGCACTCTTTCCAGAGTCTCAGCATCTTAATAATAATAATAATAATAATAAGTTGGAAGGGACCTTGGAGGTCATCTAGTCCAACCCGCTGCTAAGGCAGGAAACCCTATACCATTTCAGACAAATGGCTGTCCAGTCTCTTCTTAAAAACTTCTAGTGTTGGAGCATTCACCACTTCTGGAGGCAGGTTGTTCCACTGGTTAATTGTTCTAACTGTCAGGAAGTTTCTCCTTAGTTCTAGGTTGCTTCTCTCCTTGACTAGTTTCCATCCGTTGCTTCTTGTCCTGCTTTCAGGTGCTTTGGAGAATAGCTTGACTCCCTCTTCTTTGTGGCAGCCCCTGAGATATTGGAACACTGCTATCCTGTCACCCCTCACCCTTCTCTTCATTAGACTACACATACCCAATTCCAGCAACCGTTCCCTATATGTTTTAGCCTCCAGTCCCCCGATCATCTTTGTTGCTCTTCTCTGTACCCTTTCTAGAGTCTCGACATCTTTCTTAGATCGTGGTGACCAAAACTGGATGCAGTATTCCAGGTGTGGCCTTACCAAGGCATTGTAAAGTGGTATTAGTACTTCACGTGATCTTGATTCTATTCCTCTGTTAATGCAGCCTAGCACTGTGTTGGCTTTTTTGGCAGCTGCAGCACACTGCTGGCTCATATTGAAGTGATTTTCCACTAGGACTCCGAGATCCCTCTCACAGTTACTACTATCGAGCAAGGTACCACCTATACTATACCTGTGCGTTTGATTTTTCCTGCCTAAATGTAGAACCTTACTTTTTTCACCATTGAATTTCATTTTGTTAGATAGTGCCCAGTGTTCGAGTCTGTCCAGATCCTCCTGTATCTTAAGCCTGTCTTCTGGAGTATTGGCTATTCCTGCCGGCTTGGTGTCATCTGCAAATTTGATGAGTTCCCCATCTATCCCCTCATCCAAATCGTTGATGAAGATGTTGAAGAGCACTGGGCCCAGAACAGAGCCCTGGGGCACCCCACTACACACTTCCTTCCTTGTAGATGCGGTTCCATTGAGGACCACACGCTGAGTACGGCCTGTCAGCCAGCTACGAATCCATCTGGTGGTGATGCTGTTTGTATTCTGGTGACCAAAACTGGATGCAATAATCCAGAAACATGATGGACTGAAGGATGGCTACTCTTTGATCACCGAGAATCCTTCACGCACCACACTGCTTGGCGCTCCCTCGGAGTTCCCAGCTGTGCCAACAATTGTCACCTTTAATTGCTTGATAAAACAGCAGCTGCGGCCTCCCCTCCCCACCTCCCCAAGGCAGAACCTGCCTCATCCACTTACTGTAGCAGGAAATCAGATGCCCTTCCCCTTCCACTGCAACAGCGTGCATTCACATGTAACACAACCAAGAGATTTTTGGCTGGCTCAATCAAGCCAGCTATCGTTTTCGTTTGGTCTCCCTATCCCGTCAAATCAGGGGTGCCTTTTTAGAATCGAAAAGTTCTCAATAGCACCCCCCCAAAAAAAAAAATTACATGCAGATAATAACCTTAACTAGAAACCAATTCTCAAGATGGATGAACAGATGGATATATGGAGGGAGGGAGGGAGAAGTTGGTAGGTAGGTAGGTAGATGGACTGATAGATAGATAGATAGATAGATAGATAGATAGATAGATAGATAGATAGATAGATAGATAGACAGACAGACAGACAGACAGACAGACAGACAGACAGACAGACAGATAGGCAGACAGACAGACAGGCAGGCAGGCAGGCAGGCAGGCAGGCAGGCAGGCAGGCAGGCAGGCAGACAGACAGACAGACAGACAGACAGACAGATAGATAGATAGATAGGCAGATAGATAGATAGATAGATAGATAGATAGATAGATAGATAGATAGATAGATAGATGATAGATACATAGATAGATAGGCAGATAGATAGATAGATAGATAGATAGATAGATAGATAGATAGATAGATAGATAGATAGAAGAAAGGTAGAAGGTAGAAAGATAGAAGAAAGGTAGAAGAGAGAGAGAGATAGAAGGTAGATAGAAGAGAGAGATAGAAGATAGTGATAGATAGATAGGTAGGTAGGTAGGTAGATAGATAGATAGATAGATGATAGATAGATAGATAGATAGGCAGAGATAGATAGATAGATAGATAGATAGATAGATAGATAGATAGATAGATAGAAGAAAGGTAGAAGGTAGAAAGAAGAAAGGTAGAAGAGAGAGAGAGATAGAAGGTAGATAGAAGAGAGAGATAGAAGATAGTGATAGATAGATAGGTAGGTAGGTAGATAGATAGATAGATGATAGATAGATAGATAGGCAGAGATAGATAGATAGATAGATAGATAGATAGATAGATAGATAGATAGATAGATAGATAGATAGATAGATAGATAGATAGACAGACAGACAGACAGGCAGGCAGGCAGGCAGGCAGATAGGCAGGCAGATAGGCAGGCAGATAGATAGATAGATAGATAGATAGATAGATAGATAGATAGATAGATAGATAGATAGATAGATAGATAGATAGATAGATAGATAGATAGATAGAGATAGATAGATAGATAGATAGGAAGATAGATATAGATAGATAGATAGATAGATAGATAGATAGATAGATAGATAGATAGATAGAAAGATAGAAAGATAGAAAGATAGATAGATAGATGACAGATACAGAGATATAAGATAGATAGATAGATAGATAGATAGATAGATAGATAGATAGATAGATAGATAGATAGATAGATGACAGACAGAGTGTCAACCTCTTCTGCAAAGCATGTCAATAGTCTCTAACCAACCTGGGGTAAAAGAAAAAGGGTTTTGCATCTCTGCTTCTGAAAAGGGAAGAAATCCACACCTCTAAGGGGCTGCCCCAAAGAAGAGGCAGTCAAGCTATTCTCCAAAGCGCCTGAAGGCAGGACAAGAAGCAACTTAGGGAAACTAATCAAGGAGAGAAGCAACCCGGAACTAAGGAGGAACTTCCTGACAGTTAGAACGATTAACCGGTGGAACAACCTGCCTCCAGAAGCTGTGAATGCTCCAACACTGGAAGTTTTTAAGAAGAGACTGGACAGCCATTTGTCTGAAATGGTATAGGGTCTCCTGCCTGAGCAGGGGGCTGGACTAGATGACCTCCAAAGTCTTTGCCAACTCTGCTATTCTGTTGCTAACTGTAGATAATGCTTGACTTACCATCACAATTCAGCTCAAAATTTCTGCCGCTAAGCAAGACGGTTGTTAAGTGAGCTCTGCCGCCTTTCCTCCCCTGTCCTTCTGCAGTTGTTAAGCGAATCGCTGCATAAGTCACTTCTTTCGGTCACTAAATGAACCGTTGTTAAGAGAAGGACTCCCTGTATGTGTGCAAAATTTACTCCCCCCACCCCCCACCCCCACCCCCGGGTAACATTTGAAACCGTTGAATACTGCTGGCCTGCGGGATCCAAAACTTTTTATTTCAATGCTCGGAAAACTCTCTCAGAAGCTGTGGGGAAAAAAAGGGTAAAAGAAATGAAGCTATTGCTGATCTCTTAAAATAATCACAGGCTGGAATATTTGGTAGAAAAGCAGAAGCCTGCCCCTCACTTAAGCCGTGGACTTCCCACGGGGCCCGGAGGCCGTCATTAAGCTCTGAGCAGGTGTTACATTAGTTCCCAGCCTCCCCCTTTCCATTCCGCCTTCTGGACCTTTCTGCGGCGGCCTTCCTGCTGCGGAGTCCTCTGCCTTCACCTTTACTGACACCTGCCGCATTTTAGCCCTCCTGGGACCTCCGAGGGGCATTTAAGAGCTGAAGGCCAAGTGCAAGCAGAGGGAGGGCAGCAGAAGGAAACTCAGGATTTAAACCTTGGGGGCCTATAAAGGAAGTCGGGTTCTTTGTTTCTGCAGACGCTGCCTTCATCCTAACTAAGTTAGCTTGCATCTATAATTCAAGGCCAGTCCTTGGGGTCTCAAAGCGCTGAGGTCCTAGGGAAACATCTCTCTGTCCGTTTATTCTATCTATCGATCTATCTGAAGGGACACGGTGGCTCAGTGGGTTAGGACGCTGAGCTTGTCGATCAGAAGGTCGGCAGTTTGGCGGGTCGAATCCCGAGTGCCGCGTAACAGAGTGAGCGCCTGTGACTCGTCCCAGCTTCTGCCAACCTAGCAGTTCGAAAGCACGTCAAAATGCAAGTAGAAAAATAGGGACCACTCCAGTGGGAAGGAAACAGCGTTCAGTGCGCCTTTGGCGTCTAGTCATGCCGGCCACATGACCACGGAGACGTCCTCGGACAAGCGCTGGCTCTTCGGCTTTGAAACGGAGATGAGCACCGGCCCCTAGAGTCGGAAACGACTAGCACGCACGTGCGGGGGAACCTTTACCTTTACCCTATCTATCTATCTATCTATCTATCTATCTATCTATCTATCTATCTATCCCAGCTGCCTGCAATTAGTGCAGGTTCGATTCCCACCAGGCTCAAGGTTGACTCAGCCTTCCATCCTTCCGAGGTAGGTAAAATGAGGACCCAGATTGTTGGGGGCAATAAGCTGACTTTGTAATAATGCCGCTTGGGGTGTGTGTGAAAGCCCTAACAAGCAGGCATATACATAGAATGAAGGCTACTGCTAAGCTTGTAAGCCGCCCTGAGTCTTCGGAGAAGGGCGGGATATAAATGTAATAAAAATAAAAAAAATAAAAAATAAAAAAAAATCTATCTATCTATCTATCTATCTATCTATCTATCTATCTATCTATCTATCTATCTCCATCCATCCACATACATTTGTCATCTATTTATCTATCTACATCTATCTATCTATCTATCTATCTATCTATCTATCTATCTATCTATCTATCTATCTCTATCCATCCATCCATCCATCCATCCATCCACATACACCTGTCATCTATCTGTCCTTTATTCTATCTATCTATCTATCTATCTATCCATCTATCTCTATCCATCCATCCATCCACATACATCTGTCATCTATTTATCTATCTATCTATCTATCTATCTATCTATCTATCTATCTATCTATCTATCCATCTATATCCATCCATCCATCCACATACATCTGTCATCTATCTATCTATCTATCTATCTATCTATCTATCTATCTATCTCTATCCATCCATCCATCCATCCATCCACATACACCTGTCATCTATCTGTCCTTTATTCTATCTATCTATCTATCTATCTATCTATCTATCTATCTATCTATCTATCTATCTATCTATCTAATCTATCTATCTATCTATCTATCCATCCACATACATCTGTCATCTATCTATCTATCTATCTATCTATCTATCTATCTATCTATCTATCTATCTATTTATCTATCCACATCTATCTATCTACATACATCTGTCTGTCTGTCTGTCTGTCTGTCTGTCTGTCTGTCTATCTATCTATCTATGTCTATTTATCTATAATTTATCTATTTATCTACATTTATCTCTCTCTCTCTCTCTCTCTTTATATCTCTATCTTTCTAACCATCCATCCCACCTTCCTCCTCCTATTTTCCCCACAAGAACAATCCTGGGGAAATCAGTGGGGAAGCCAGATTCACTTAACAACCACGTTACCAACTTAACGACTGCAGTGATTCATTTAACAACTGCGGCCAGAAAGGTCATAAAATGAGGGAAAATTCACTTAACAACTGTCTTGCTTAGCAACAGAAATCTTGGGCTCCTTTGTGGTCGTATGTCGAGGACAACCTGTACTTAATAACAGAATAACCGAGTCGGAAGGGACCTTGGAGGTCTTCTAGTCGAACCACCTGCTCAAGCAGGAGACCCTCTACCATTCCAGACAAACGTTTGTCCTGTCTCTTCTTGAGAGCCTCCAGCGATGGAGCACCCACAACTTCTGGTAGCAAGCCGTTCCGCTGGTTAATTGTCCTCACTGTCGGGAGGTTTCTCCTTAATTCCAGGTGGCTTCTCTCACTGATTGGTTTCCATCTGTTCCTTTACAACCATCTCGCTTAGCAACAGAAATCTGGGGCTCAATTGTGGTCGTTACATCGAGGACGACCTGCGTTATTGAGATATCCACTGGCGTGTTTCTGTCTTCCCAGGTGTCACTTACTTGGAAGGCTGGCGATGGCGTTTTTCACTCGTCCCGACAGCCATTCCAGACTCTCATGCATGTTGGCCAAGGCCTTCAGGTCGCTGACGTCCCGGAGGATCTCTTGCTGGGGAATCAGCTTATCGCCCAGGTTCCCGATCAGGACTTCGGACTCCTTGCCAAAGGCAGTCCTAGAAGGAAGAGAGAGCAAGGGTTGTGTCGGCCATGGAGAGTAGCATTATTTATTTATTTCACGCACAGGCACACACATGCACAGAGACACACTCACTAATTATTTTTTTATAACTAACTCAAAGTGGCGGAGATACCTCATACTTTGACCTCCTCCTACTTTCCGCACAACAACAACCTTGTGAGGTAGATTGGGCTGAGGGAGAAGGACAGGCCCAAAGTCATCCAGTCGGTTTTAATGCCTAAGGTGGGACTAGAACTCACAGTCTCCCGGGGATTTGGCCCAGAGTTGCCAGCCGGCTTTAATGCCTAAGGTGGGACTAGAACTCGCTGTCTCCTGGGGATTTGGCCTAGAGTCACCAGCCAGCTTTAATGCCTAAGATGGGACTAGAACTCACCGTCTCCCAGGGATTTGGCCCAGAGTTAGTAGCCAGCTTTAATGGCTAAGGTGGAACTAGAACTCACTGTCCCCTGGTGATTGGTCCAAAGTCACCCAGCTGGATTTCACACCTAAGGCAGGACTAGAATCCCAATCTCCTGGTGACTGGTCCAAAGTCACCCAGCTGGCTTTCATGCCTAAAGCAGGACTAGAACTCCCAATCTCCTGGTGACTGGCTCAAAGTCACCCCGTCAGTTTCCACGCTTAAGATGGAACTAGAACTCCTCGTTTCCTAGCGATTGGCTCCAAGTCTTGTAGCCGGCTTTGTGCCTGAGGTGGGACTAGAACTCACCATCTCCGGGCGATTCTCACTCAGCCAGCTTTCAGGCCTAAGGCGAGACTAGAACTCACCGTCTCCTGTTTTATAGCCTGATGCCTTTGCAAGCTAGATTCCCCAGAGTTTTGCAGAGAGCCAAGCCAAGAAAAAGGCCGTGAAGGATCAAAGAAATTTTCTCGCTGAACTTTGCTGGAAGCTGAGTTCAGATGGGCCTCTGTCGGAGCCCACCCTCAACTACACCCGGGTCATCGGTCCTGGGATTGGCAGATTATATCGTTAAACCTACCATTTCCACAATAAGCCTAACCCAATCACCCATTCGCTCAATCACGTTTCCTTTCCAATGACTTCAGCGGCACACAATTGCGTTAGCTGGGCCGACTTCCTCCCGCAATGATTTCCAATTGTATATGAGTCTTTACACCGGGGAAATAAGCAGAAGCCTTCCTGACATGGTGGGGACGTTCCCGTCGGCTCCGGGTTTAGCCGCCCCAGTCCGTCAGTCCGTGTTTGGCAGGCCTAAACAGGTAGACCTCGACTTACGAGCCCCAAATTTCCGTGGCTAGGTGAGACACGGGTTAAGTGAGTTTTGCCCCGCTTTGCGACCTTTCTTGCCACCGTGCTAAAACAGACGAAGAACGGCTGCGGGACTTGGGGTTGGCTAGTCTAAAGAAAAGAAGAAATAGGGGAGACGCGATAGCAGCGTTCCAGTATCTGAGGGGCTGCCACAAGGAAGGGGGGGGGGGTTTCACGTTATTCTCCAAAGCTCCAGAGAGCAGGACGAGAAACAACGGTTGGAAACTGACCAAAGAGAGAAGCAACCTGGAATTAAGGAGAAACTTCCTAACAGTGAGGACAATTAACCAGTGGAACAGCTTGCCACCAGAAATGGTGGGCGCTCCATCTCTGGAGGTTTTTAAGAAGAGACTGAACAATCACCTGTCTGAGATGGTATAGGTGCTCCTGCTCGAGCAGCAGGCTGGACTAGTAGACCTCCAAGGTCCCTTCCAGCTTTATTCTATTCTAAAACTAAGATGATCCAAGGCCTGGAGACTAAAACCTACAAAGAACGGCTGCGGGACTTGGGTTTGGCTAGTCTAAAGAAAAGAAGAAACAGGGGCGACATGATAGCAGTCTTCCAGTATTTGAGGGGCTGCCCCAAAGAGAAGGGGGTCACGTTGTTCACCAGAGCACCAGAGGGAAGGATGAGAAGCAATGGTTGGAAACTGATCAAAGAGAGAAGCAACCTGGAACTAAGGAGAAACTTCATAACAGTGAGGACAATCAACCAGTGTAACAGCTTACCCCCAGAAATCATGGGCGCTCCATCACTGGAGATTGTTAAGAAAAGACTAGACATTCACCTGTATGAGATGGTATAGGTTCTCCTGCTTGAGCAGGGGGCTGGACTAGAAGACCTCCAAGGTCCCTTGCAGCTCTATTCTATCCCAGTTGTTAAGTTAGTAACACCGTTGCGAAGTGAACCTGGCTTGCCCCGTTGACTCTGCTTGTCAGAAGGTGGCAAAAGGGGATCACGTCACTCGGGGACACTGCGAGCGTCATAAATACGAGCCAGTTGCCAAGTGTCTGAATTCTCGTCACGTGACCCAACCTCGGACTACAATAGCTGGAGCAGACAGGGAGGAAGCTAATCAGCAGCTTGTGAGAACGTGAGCGAGCAGTTAGACAAAGAGACCCGAACTCATTGGTAGCTCACATTGGAATGAACAAGGAGATGCATTCAATTTCCCAGCTACTACGATTGTTGGCTGAGCAGGGCCAAAAATAGCCAAGCGAAATGATTAAAGCCTGGGAAATGGGCCCCTTGTCAGTCAGCTGGGATGCTGATTTACCACCAGCTCATCTGGAGCCAAGGGTGCAGTTGCACAAGGAGACAACCATCAACGACTCAATAGCCAGCCAGCCACACCCTAATTAATAATAATTTTAAAAGCTACATACCACCACACACCATATAAATACAGGGTGCACACATTCTGGAGGGGGAGAAGTTCCCAGGACGAGCCCGAAAGTTTGGACGAATCAATAAACCTTTGGCCCCGGTGACCGATCGGATCCTAGGATAGTCATGTTTCGAAAACAAGCCATGTGTTCTTCTACCGGGGGGGGGGGGGGAAGAAAGGAAAGTCTGATCAATTTCAACCGCACACACCAGGTTGGCTCCAGACGATACGGACAGGGTAGGAATCCCTTAACGTAATTTTCCTAATGGATTCCGGTAAGCGGTAATAACCAGCTTCTCGTCCATCACCAAGGATTTCTAAAACAGCTCGTAGTAGCCGCAAAGAAGCTCTTCCAGGTACCCCGAGGGGAGGAAGGGGTCAGCAGCTGGACCATGAAAGCGAAGAAAATTGATCAAGCGGTCAGATGGTCCAAATTGAGCCGTCTGCTAAAGTGACGCCCCTGATTAAGCAAGCGTCCAACACGCAAAGAGAATGTTCCAACAAACAGGTCAGCCCCGCTTCCGGGCAGCGAGCAGACCGCACGGTTTTGCGCAAGCCTAGATTTGCCCATGGGTCACCTCTCCTGCAGGAGCTGCATTGGCTGCTGATTTTTGTTTCTGGGCCCAATTCGAAGGGCTGGCTGTCACCTTCAAAGCCCTACCTGCTCTGGGTCCAGGTTATTTGAAGGACCACCTTTTCCCAGTCATATCTACGTGTGGTCCACCAGTGTGTGGAGACATGGGGTGAATGAATGAACCTTTATTGTCAAAGTACAACCAGGTATACATTGAGATTGGCTGAGCCTCCCTTCGTTGCCCCCCCCACCCAACAACTCACAGTGACAACAAACCCTCCATCTTATTACACCATGTGAGCTAATTGAACGACGCACCGGCCTCGCAAGTCAGACATACTTAAAATTATAAAATTATTTCCCGTTCAAGAGCCTGACAGCCCATGGATAAAAGCTGTTCTTCAGCCTGTTGGTACGGCTGGCTATACTCCTGTATCTCCTACCCGATGGTAGGAGAGTAAAGAGGTACCAACCAGGGTGTGAGTCCTCCCTGAGAATTTTCCTCACTCTTCCAAGGCAGCGAGCCCTGGCGAGGTCATCCAGGGGTGTCAGGGGACAGCCCACGATGTCTTGTGCTGTGCTCACCACACTGTATAATACTTTCCTATCCGCGGCTGTCAGACCAGCATACCAAACCACAATACAGTACGAGAGGACGCTAAGGTTTCCCCCTCTCTTAAGGAGGTCCATCAGGTGGGACCGAGAAGAAGAAAAGACCTTCTCCGTGGTGGCTCCTTCCCTCTTATTTGAAGGACTGTCATTTCCTAGGTAGATCTACCCAACCCACTAGAGCAAGGAGGCAGAGGATGTCATGGGTCCCCTCTCTTGAGGAGGTCCATCTGGTTGGACCAAGAAGAAGGTCCTTCTCCGTGGTGGCTCCCTCCCTGAGGAACATCATCCCCACAGAGATAAGATTGGAAATAAGATGTTATGGATCCTCTCTCTTAAGGAGGTCTACCTGGTGGGACCAAGAAGAAGGACCTTCTCCGTGGTGGCTCCTTCCCTGTTATTTGAAGGACTGTCATTTCCCAGGTAGATCTACCCAACCCACTAGAGCAAGGAGGCAGAGTATGTCATGGGTCCCCTCTCTTGAGGAGGTCCATCTGGTGGGACCAAGAAGAAGGCCCTTCTCTGTGGTGGCTCTTTCTCTGAGGAACATCATCCCTGCAGAGATAAGATTGGTTCCCCACTTTGACACTCATCCGAAAGATCCTGAAGACCGGCTTCTGCCAGTGGGCCTGGGGACCCCAGAGTGATACAGAGCCCATCAAGAGGTGGGTTTGATTGTTACCAGCAGCAGGGCAGGGGATGATTGGCTTTTTTTTGTTGGGATTGCATCCTTGAAACGGAGATGAGCACCACCCTTATAGTCGGCAACGAGTAGGGGAGTAAAATCCGCCGGGACCCCTTCGTTCCTTCTTTTATTCCTATAAGCTAGAGGTCTCCAACCTTTTCGGGCTCAAAGACCGGAGGGAAGGAGAGCAGCTTCAAAATTGGTGTGCGCACACGAATGCACCCACCCACCCACCCACACACACACACACACACACACACACAAGGCCACACACACTGGCGCGGCCCTAGCAGCCCCGTTCACACATGTGCAAACAGCCACGCACCCCCCAGGGCGGCTAGCAACCCGTTCGTGCATGAGCAAATGGGCCGTGCAAATCACCCGGGCTAGCGGCGCATGCGCAAAAAGGCTGCAGACCCCCTCCCCATATCCCCATTCGCGCTCGCGTGCAGACACAAATGGGGCCGCGGGTGCTAGCACGAGTGGGAGGGGAATGCGCGCCCACGTGTGCGCGCACTGGCCAGCCATTTCAGCGGCCCGCTGACCAAGGGCCCACGGCCCGGTCCCGGGCCACAGACCACAGGTTGGGGACCCCTGCTATAAGCCACCTGGAGTCACCAAGAGTGAGCTGAGTGGCCCTATCAATTTTCTTCTCTAAAACAATCGCATAAAATCTCCTAGCACTTTGTCCTTGCTCATCCCAAAGGCCGGAGGTTCAGGGCTCGCCCGTCAGAAGACGGCGTCCAGGTGAAACGTTGATTTCCATCCATTGATCTAAGGCAGGGCTTTTCAACCAGTGGTACGGGTACCACCTGTGGTACATTGGCATCTGGCAGGTGGTACGCGACCATCCTAGGAAAGTGGTAGCGGGGGAGGGGAATGAGCTGAACCGGCGGCAGCACCGCACAAGCCTGAGCGAGAGACGGCTGGAGCTGCAGGGCTGTCAGGGCTCAGTGGAAGCGCCAGGATCGGTGCCAGGATCCAGCTGGAGCTCGGCGCTGATCCCGGCGCTTCTGCTGAGCCCAGAAGAAGCGCCGATCAGCTGGAACGTTGCAGCATCTCCAGGGTCTTGTGATTTACATTCAGATGCTTGGCAACTGATTCATATTTATGACGGTCACAGTGTCCCAGGGTCATGTAAAGTGACCAAAACCTGCTTCAACCACCCAGCAGAGGGGTGGGCATAAAAATCAAACACCCCCACCCCACCCCACCCCCGCTGCCAATCCTCAACAGAAATGCTCACAACGATGAAAACCTCTGACAGGAGGAAGAGCGCCCGCCGGGCAGGCAGGCAGGCGTCTTGCTCGGCTGTGGCTTGGGGGGGGCACTTTTTTCAGGGCCATTGTAACTTCGAACGGTCAGTAAGCGAACTGTCGTAAATCGAGGACTACCTGTACTTCATCACTTTTTCCCTTTTTTTTTGCTCATCAAGTTTTTGACACCTTGCTAGGCGACTGGTGTTACTCGGATGTTGCCATATCGTAAAAGTGGTAGAATGGGTGAAAAGGTTGAAAAGCCCTGCTCTAAGGAATAACTTGCCTTACGACGTCTTCTTCTTCCTCTCGTTTAGGTCTCAGCTGTTTGGGCTGGGCCATGTTGCTCCAGTTGGGAAGGGACTTCAAGAGCCTGGTAATGTCGTCATCTTTGGCCCAAGAGGTGCTGATCACCATCTTCTCGTCGGACTGGACAATGCTCCTGAAGTGGAAAAAGTAACCAGGGGACAGTTGGAAAGAAGAAAGCTGGTTTGGCCAAGGATTACAGGCAGTCCTCAACTTACGGCCACATTTGAGCCCTGTCGCTAAGCAAGGCACTTGTTAAACACTTGTCGCGCCGGCTGTCCGGTGAGCTTTTGCTTTTTTTTTTTTGCCACGGTTGTTAAGTGAATGTTGTAGGTTAGTAAAGGAATCCGCCTTTTTCCCATTGACTTTGTTTACTGGGAAATGGCAGGGGGAAAATTAAAAAAAAATAACCCGACAGGGAAGGCAGAAAAGATATTTGTTCTGCGCCTAGGTTCAGAAGGTACGGTAACGATCGACGTCTCCATAAAAAGGGAGGCGGTTAAAACGGATTGTGCAAACTTTAAAAGGCACGAAAGCGACGGCTCGCCGGAAACCTAGAACGATTTATTTCTCCAAAAAAGGTTGATGGGAGAAACTCACGGATTAATTTACCGCCAGCCTTTACACTTAAGTGGAATTTATCAGCTTAGGCGTGTGTTAGGGGTTAGCTCAATGCGCCTGCCAAGCTCTTTATTTGCTCGAAGAAAACACAATTACGGCGGCACTCGGAAGCTTTCTATAATTTTGCAATCTTGATTCCGGGACATCTTTGCAGCCTTCTGTTTGAATGAAAGATCCAGCTATATTTGCTCCTTTTATCTCGAGGGGGGGGCGAAAACTCCCAAACGCCGATAAAATCTATGGCTTTGGGTCGGCCCACACAGGTAGACCAGACAGGAAAACACAACGAGATGAGCTAACTGTACTTTACGGCAAGGCTGCGTTCACAGAATCTCACAAGTTTGAAAATACAAATATTTGCCTGTTCCTTTATAACCTGGGTAGCTAGGAAGAGTCCCTTCTCAGCCTTTTTCTCCGTCCATTATGCAGCTGTGGCTTATATCCTCTCTTATCTGACTGTTCTCTAAAGCTACGTTAACAGAAACCTGTAAGTCTGAAAGTGCAAATATCCTGCCATCTCCTTTACAGCCTAAGAAGCTGGGGAACTATTCAGCTTTGGGCTACGCCCTCTCTTATCTGACTGTTTTCTACAGCTACGTTAGCAGAAACTTGTAGGTCTGAAAGTACAAATCTTCTGCTGTCTCCTTTAAAGCAGGGCTTTCCAGTCAGTGGCACGGGTACCACCTGTGGTACATCGGCACCTGGCAGGTGGTACGCAACCATCCTAGGAAAGTGGTAGCGGAGGAGGGGAATGAGCTGAACCGGTGGCAGCACCGCACAAGCCTGAGCGAGAGACAGCTGGAGCTGCAGGGCTGTCGGGGCTCAGCGGAAGCGCCAGGATCGGCCCCAGGATCCAGCTGGAGCTCGGCGCTGATCCTGGCGCGTCCACTGAGCCCAGAAGAAGCGCCGATCAGCTGGAATGTTGCCGCATCTCCAGGGTCTTGTGATTTACATTCAGGTGCTTGGCAACCGATTCATATTTATGACGGTCACAGCGTCCCAGGGTCACGTGAAGTGACCAAAACCTGCTGCAACCACCGAGCAGAGGGCGGGGGGGAATAAAAACCAAACACCCCCACCCCACCCTGCTGCCAATCTTCAACAGAAATGCTCACAACAATGAAAACCTCGGACAGGAGGAAGAGCGCCGCCGGGCGGGCAGGCAGGCGTCTTGCTCGGCTTTGGCTTGGGGGGGCACTTTTTTCAGGGCCATTGTCACTTCGAACAGTCACTGAGCGAACTGTTGTAAGTCGAGGACTACCTGTACTTCACTTTTTTCCTTTTTTTTTTGGGTCATCAAGTTTTTGACCCCTTGCTAGGCGACTGGTGTTACTCGGATGTTGCCATATCCTAAAAGTGTCACAATGGGTGAAAAGGTTGAAAAGCCCTGCTTTAAAGACTGAAAAGCTAGGAAACTACGCAGTTCTGGGCTATGCCCTCTCTTATCTGACTGTTCTCTAAAGCTACGTTAACAGAAACGTGTAAGTCTGAAAGTGCAAATCTGTCACTGTTTCTGTTCTGTACCAGCCTGCTACCGGCCCTGCGGAAAAGGCAGGGACAACCCCTTTTACAGGAAGGCAAGAGGCTGGAATTACGCCTGCCAAATTTATTGCTACAAAAACAAATAGAACAAGACACAAACCAAGAAACAGGAACTTTTCAAGCGGTTGCCTTCAGCAAACCAGCCCTCCCACGCATTCCCCCTTAAATACAGTTCAGGGCGTGGCTTCTCTCTGCCTCCTTCCGAGGAGCCCCATTGCCTTCCTCTGTTTACTCCTGATTGACTGCCTCCTGCATCGGGCGTCCTTGAACAGGGCCAGCTGTGGGTCATCTTCATCCACGCTGTCAGGCTCACACAGCTGGGTCTGCGTCGTGACCAGGTGAGAGGGGCCTGGCTGAGGGCTCTCATCAAGCTGTCCAACCCCCTCAGCAAGCTCTTCAACACCCCCCTCCTCCTCCTCTGAGTCGTCCGACCCAACTGCCGAACCCACAGGCTGACCCTGAATCACAACAGTTTCCTTTACAGCCCAAGAAACTAGGGAACTATGCAGCTCTGGGTTGTGCCCTCTCTTATCTGACTCTTCTCTGAATTGACATAAACAGAAACTCGTAAGTACAAATATCCCGCCATCTCTTTTACAGACTGGAAAGCAAGGAAAATCTTTTGTCTCCATCCGTTACGCAGCTCCGGCTTATTACCTTCTCTCATCTGACTGTTTTTTTAAAGCTACGTTAACAGAAACTTGTAAATCTGAAAGGGCAAATCTCCCGCCGTCTCCTTTACAGGCCCAGAAGCTACAGAGCTATGACCTCATTCCGCCGGAACCGAGGAAGCTTCTTGGATGAGGAGCGAAACCTCTTTGAGGGGAAAAAAAAGCACCCAAGAAAAGTCTAGTTGCCTCTTGGGGAAAAAAAAAGCACCTTTGGGAGAGCCGTGACCAGGATAAGGGAGACGCTCCGTAGCCGTACCTGTACGCCGCGTTGCAGGTGTCCTTGTACTGTTGGAGCTTGACACATACCATGTTCAGGAACTGGTCTGAATAGGCACTTAGGTCATGCATCAAATTCATGAGGTCCTGGACCGTTTTTTCCACGACGACTGTGCTCTGTTGATGAAAAGAAAAAAAAAAACACACACACACGGGGAGGCTGAGTGAAGAAAAGCCATTTTCAAGTCATTTCCAAGCAGAGTTGGAACACGCAAACAAGTGGACTGGAGGCTAAAACGTACAAAGAAGGGTTGCCGGAATTAGGTCTGTCTAGTTCAGTGAAGAGAAGAGAAGGACCGACGGGGGGGGGGGGGATGTCATAGCAGTCTTCCAATCTCTCAGGGGCCGCCCCAAAGAAGAGGGAGTCAAGCTGTTCTCCAAAGCACCTGAGAGCAGGACAAGAAGCAACGGATGGAAACTAGTCAAGGAGAGAAGCAACTTAGAACTAAGGAGGAATTTCATGAACAGTTAACTAGTGGAACAGCTTGCCTCCAGAAGTTGTGGGTGCTCCATCACTGGAGGCTTTTAAGAAGAGATTGGACAGCCATTTGTCTGAAATGGTATAAGGTCTTCTGTATGAGCAGGGGGTTGGACTAGATGATCTCCAATGTCCCTTCCAAGGTCTATTATTATTATTATTATTATTATTATTATTATTATTATTATTATTATTATTATTATTATTAGAACAGGCAGTCCTCGCTTTACGAGCACAATTAGGAGCAGAATTTCAGACTGCTGAGCAAGGTGGTTGTTAAAGAGAGTAATCACCTGATTTTTATGACTTTTTTGGGGGGATGGGGGGCAGGCTTGTTAAGCAAATCACTGGGGTTGTTCAGTGAATTGTGAATCCAGCTTCTCTCATGGACTTCTCAGTGAGAAGTTGCCAACGGCGATCACTAAGAACCCGACATGCTGCAACCATTGTAAATACATGCTGTCAAAACACACACACACACACCGATTTCTGATCATGTAGTTGTGAGGATGCTGCAACGGTCCTTAAATGTCCGAACGACTGGTCCTAAATTACGTTTTTCACTGTTGTGGTCCCTTTGGATGACCGCTAAACAAATGGTTGTTAAGTTGAGGACCATGTCTCATTGTTATGACCAGCCCACATCTCATTATGACTCAGTCCACTGTCGAGGGTTGCAAATGAAGCCCTAAGTTAACATTAACCCCACTGACGTGGCAAGGTAATCTCCTAAACCAGGGGTCTTCAAACTTGGCCCTTTTATGACTTGTGGACTTCAACTCCCAGAATTCCTCAGCCAACATGGACCATATAAGCCAGGGGTCTTCAAACTTGGCCCTTTGATGACTTGTGGACTTCAACTCCCAGAATTCCTCAGTCAGCGTGGCTGGCTGAGGAATTCTGGGAGCTGAAGTCCACAAGTCATCAAAGGGCCAAGTTTGAAGACCCCTGTTCTAAACTGTATGCAGGTAGTCCTCGATTAACAGCCATTCATTTAGTGACTATTAGACGTTACGACGGCAGTGAAAATAGTGACTTACTTGTTCACACTTTACAGCCATTGCAGCCCCCCCACGATCCAGTGATCAGAATTCAGGCATATTATTTTCTCCTAGTTTGACCCAGGAGGCAGGGAAGGAAGAGACATTCAGAGGAAATAAGGGGCTGCGGAGTGTCCAGCTAGTCCCCAACTTATAAAAGTTCGTTTAGTGACCATTCGAAGTTACAGCAACACTGGAAAAACTGACTCACGATCGTCTGTCTCACTCAGCATCCCTGCGGTCAGGTGATCAAAACTGACACCCTTAGCAACTGACTCGTATTTACGACGCCCAGAGTGTCCCCGGCTCACGGGATCTCCTTTTACGACCTTCGGACAAACAAAGTCCACGGGGATTTGTTAAGATTCACTTAAAAACCGTGTGACTCACTGAACGATGCAGAGATTCGCTTAGCGACGGTGGCAAGAAAGGTCGTAAAATGGGGCAAAACTCCCCGAACAACCCTCTTGCTTAGTTAGCAACGGATAATTTGGGGGTCAATTCTGGGCGTAAGTCGAGGACCTACCCGTACTTAAAAATCTGGAAAGCCTTTGGCCACTTGCTTCGTATGTCGTTGAATCTAAGTCCGTTTGAGTGGAAATTCGGTCAGCTGTGACCAAGAGGGGGGGGGTCCTTCCCCCTTTGTCCCACCACCTTCCTCCAATCACAAAGACAAGGACATCAGGCCCCCCCCCTCTCTGCATTTGAAGTTTCAAAACCTCAATTCAAAGTGATCCCCCCTACACACACACACACACACATACACACACCTGTTACCTTTCCCTAAACCAAGTTGTGTCTCGGCATTGATTTTAAGATTAAAGTGCTGGCAAAAGGCCCCGGATCCATAATCCTGTTCCTGCAGATGGACTGCTGAGTGACAGGAATTGATTCTTCTCGCCCGCCTGCTAAAAGGCATCGGAGAGGCATCTCTGGGTTGAGTGACATCCGCCCGGCGTTTTGAATGCGGATCACGACATTTGGAGGGCGAGTTGGACAGCGGTCAAAGGCACTTGCTGGGAAACAGCCAAGTTGGGAAAAGGAAAAAGTTTGGAAAAGACCCGGGGACTTGGCACAGCTAGTCCTCGAGTTACAAATGTTCGTTTAGTGGCCGTTCAAAGTTACGACGACCGGGGGGGGGAAGTGATTTCGGAAGGGACCCTGGAGGTCTTCTAGTCCAGCCCCTTGCTCAAGCAGGAGAACCTATACCATCTCAGACAGGTGACTTTCTAGTCTCTTCTTAAAAATCTCCACGGATGGAGCGTCCGCGATTTCTGGTGGCAGGCTGTTCCACTGGTTGATTGTCCTCACTGTTAGGAAGTTTCTCCTCAATTCCAGGTTGCTTCTCTCCTTGATCAGTTTCCAACCATTGTTTCTCGTCCTTCCCTCTGGTGCTTTGGAGAGTAATTTGACCCCCTCTTCCTTGTGGCAGCCCCTCAGATACTGGAACGCTGCTATCACGTCTCCCCTATTTCTTCTTTTCTTTAGACTGGCCAAACCCAAGTCCCGCAGCCGTTCTTCGTATGTTTTGGTCTCCAGGCCTTGGATCATCCTAGTTGCTCTTCTCTGAATTTTTTCCAGACTCTCAACATCATTTTTGTGATATGGAGACCCAACTTGGCTGCAGTATTCCCGGTGTGGCCTCGCTAGGGTTTTATAAAGCGGTACTAATGCTTCGTGTGTTCTTGATTCTATGCCTCCAGAATAGGGAGACGTAGGTAGCTCAGGTAGTCCTCGACTTACAGCAATTCATTTAGCGACCATTCAAAGTCACAACCGGATGGTCCATAGACCGGAACAAGTTCCAGCTACAAAAAAGGGCTGAAAGTCCCATCAGATACCGACGCGGTGCAAGACGGTGATTTTTCAGAAATGCAGGGGGAGATTTGCCGGGTTTGCTGGGTGGGGAGGGGGAGAATTAATTATCCCTCCTCCCCATCACTTCCAGCAGACACTCAATCAGCATTAAGTTGAGTGCATCAGTTGGTGGAAAGCTTAGCCCTCTCCCTCTCCCTTCTGATGGTGTGGTTGGGGTCCTCCCGGCAGGGGTCTCCAGTGACCCAGGCTGGGGATTATTTCCTAGGGGGGGGGCAGCAAATATATAAATCACTGTCAAGAGGAAGAAGCCCTTGCTTGACCCAGCAGGAAGGCTGGAGACATTCAGATTTGTTCCATTCCACGCTGTGTCACTTGCCCGTGGAGAGGGTGAACCGCACGGTAATCAATTAGGTTGACAAGATCCCCTACAGATCCCGGCCATCTAGGCCGGCGACTTCAGGGCAGGGGGGGTGGGGGGGAGAGAAAACGGGTCACAAGGAAAGAAAAAAGAAAGAAAGAAAGAAAGAAAGAAAGAAAGAAAGAAAGAAAGAAAGAAAGAAAGAAAGAAAGAAAGAAAGAAAGAAAGAAAGAAGGAAGGAAGGAAGGAAGGAAGGAAGGAAGGAAGGAAGGAAGGAAGGAAGGAAGGAAGGAAGGAAGGAAAAGGAAGAAAGAAAGAAGGAAGGAAGGAAGGAAGGAAGGAAGGAAGGAAGGAAGGAAGGAAGGAAGAAAAAGAAAGAAAGAAGGAAGGAAGGAAGGAAGGAAGGAAGGAAGGAAGGAAGGAAGGAAGGAAGGAAAAGGAAGAAAGAAAGAAGGAAGGAAGGAAGGAAGGAAGGAAGGAAGGAAGAAGGAAGGAAGGAAGAAAGAAAGAAGAAAAAAAGAAAAGAAGAAAGAAAGAAAGAAAGAAAGAAAGAAAGAAAGAAAAGAAAGAAAGAAAGAAAGAAAGAAAGAAGAAAGGAAGGAAGGAAGGAAGGAAGGAAGGAAGGAAGGAAGGAAGGAAGAGAAAGGAAGAAAGAAAGAAAGAAGGAAGGAAGGAAGGAAGGAAGGAAGGAAAGAAGGAAGGAAGGAAGAAAAAGAAAGAAAGAAGGAAGGAAGGAAGGAAGAAAAAGAAAGGAAGGAAGGAAGGAAGGAAGGAAGGAAGGAAGGAAGAAAGGAAGAAGAAAAAAAAGAAAAAGAAAGAAAGAAAGAAAGAAAGAAAGAAAGAAAGAAAGAAAGAAGAAAAAAAGAAAAAGAAAGAAAGAAGGAAGGAAGGAAGGAAGGAAGGAAGGAAGGAAGGAAGGAAGGAAGGAAGGAAGGAAGGAAGGAAGGAAGGAAGGAATCAGGATTGGAAAACTGGACCCCATTCAGATGCGGAAGAGAACGTGAGCTGCTTCTTTTAGCCTGAATGGCTAAATAGCGCTAGCAATAGCCGTTAGACTTATATACTGCTTTAGAGGGCTTTACAGCCCTCTAAGCTGTTTACAGAGTCAGCCTGTTGCCTCCCCCCAACAAACTGGGTCCTCATTTTAACTGGCCTCGGAAGGATGGAAGGCTGAGTCAACCTTGAGCTGGTCAGGATCGAACTCTTGGCTGTGGGAAGAGTCAGCCTGCAATACTGCATTCTAACCACTGCACCACCACAGCTCTCCGTCCGTCCGTCCCTCCGTCCCTCCCTCTTTTCCTTCCACCCTCCCTCCCTCCCTCCCTCCCTCCCTCCCTTAAGACTTAGCAATAGCCCTTAGACTTATATACCCCTTCACGGTGCTTTAAAGCCCTCTCTAAGCGGTTTACAGAGTCAGCCTGTTGCCCCACTCCCCAACAATCTGGGTCCTCATTTTACCGGCCTCGGAAGGACGAAAGGCTGAGTCCACATTGAGGCGGTGAGAATCGAACTGCTTGCAACTGGCAGAATTAGCCTGCAAATGCTGCATTCTAACTGCTGCGCCACCACGGCTCAACGTAGCTTTGACGTTCAGGAGGAGGACATCTTTGAGGAAGGACAAGCATGGGGCAAGACCCCGGCCTTTATGCCTTGACACCAGTTGGGACTGAATCACAGAATTGGAAGGGACCTTGGAGGTCTTCTAGTCCAACCCCCTGCTCAAGCAGGAGACCTTATACCCTCTCAGACAAACGATTGTCCAGTCTCTTCTTGAAAGCCTCCAGTGATGGAGCGCCCACGACTTCTGGAGGCAGGTAGTTCCGCTGGTTAATTCTTCTCACTGTCTGCCCTGATTTCTAGGTTGCTTCTCTCCTTGATAAGCTTCCATCTGTTCCTCCTTAACCTGCCCTCAGGTGCTTTGGAGAATAGGTTGACCCCCCCGTCTTCCAAAACTTGAGGGGCTGTCACAGACAAGGTGGGGAGGGGTGTGTCAATCTATTCTCCACAGCACCTGACGGCAGAACAAGATGGAACTGATGGAAACCCATCAAAGTGAGAAATCAACGGAACAACTCGTCCCTCAGAATTGGGGGTCCTTTATCCCTGCAGGTTTTCAAGAAAAGACTGGACCGCCATTTCTCCCGAACGGTATAGGCCAGGGGTAGGCAACCTTGGCCCCTTCATGACTGGTGGACTTCAACTCCCAGAATTCCTGAGCCATGCTGAGGGGAAAGGGAGAGGTTTCCATACTGAGCCATGCCGGCTCAGGAATTCTGGGAGTTGAAGTCCACCAGTCATGAAGGGGCCACAGTTCCCCCATGCTGGCTCAGGAATTCTGGGAATTGAAGTCCACCAGTCATAAAGGGGACATAGTTCCCCCATGCTGACTGAGGAATTCTGGGAGTTGAAGTCCACGAGTCATGAAGGGGACATAGTTCCCCCATGCTGACTGAGGAATTCTGGGAGTTGAAGTCCACGAGCCATGAAGGGGGCACAGTTCCCCCATGCTGGCTCAGGAATTCTGGGAGTTGAGGTCCACAAGTCATGAAGGGGCCATAGTTCCCCCATGCTGGCTCAGGAATTCTAGGAGTTGAAGTCCACGAGTCATAAAACAGCCATGGTTGGCTACCCCTGGTGTAGGGTTTCCTCTCTTCTGCAGAGGGTTGGACTAGAAGACCTCCAAGGTCCCTTCCAGCTCTTGGAGTCTATGACTACCTATATATTTAGTATGTCTAATGAACAGAAGGATGGGGTGTGTGTGTATGTGTGACATGATAGTAGTGTCCCAATATTTGTGGGGCCGCCACAAAGAAGAGGGGGGGTCAATTTATTTTCCAAAGCCCCAGAAGGCAGGACAAGAAGCAACGGATGGAAACTTACCAAGGACAGAAGCAACCTAGAACTAAGGAGAAACTTCCTAACGATGAGAACAATTCACCGGTGGAACAACCTGCCTCCAGAAGTTGTGGGCGCTCCAACACTGGAGCCTTTTAAGAAGAGACTGGAGAACCGTTTATCCGAAATGGTCTCTAGGGTTCTTTTGCCTGAGCAGGGGGCTGGACTAGAGGACCTCCAAGGTCCCTTCTGTATTCTATCCCCGCTTGGAAAAAATGAGGAGAGTTTTTTGAAACCACAATCCCTTTTGGGAAGCAGAAGTCCGGATGTCCCCTTGGAGTGATCGCAACTTTCTGGTTATGCCGTGGAGAAGGCCGAAGGCCTCACACGGAACGACAACAGCGCTGGCATCCTCCCAAAGGCCTCCGACAACTGACTCTCTGCCCATCCTCCTCCCTGCCTACCACCAGAGCAGATGGCTGATCTTCTCCTACACTACTTCCAGGCAGAACTGGATCTCTCCAAGTGAAGCGTTTAAATTCCGCCTTGCTCTTCTTGTTCATCATTCCTTCCACACACACACACAACCCCCCCCCCCGTGCTTCTCGGCTAATGACAGTCGAGTCACTGTTTTGTGGGGAAAAAAAACACATTTAAGCTTTCGCAAAGGCAGCGCTGCAAAGCGGGAAATGGAAGACGCCCGGGGGAAAGGCAGG
The DNA here is from genome assembly GCA_024294585.1 of Vipera latastei. Taxonomy (NCBI): domain Eukaryota; kingdom Metazoa; phylum Chordata; class Lepidosauria; order Squamata; family Viperidae; genus Vipera; species Vipera latastei. The sequence goes on from CM044359.1 coordinate 3,756,732, forward strand.
CTGGCACCCGGCGAACGCGGGCACCGCCGCCGACAAAGCGCTCATCCATTACCCCATCAGCAGCAACTCCAGGCCCAGCGGGGTTCAAATGGGGGGTCCTGCTGGGGAAGAGAAATTAAGTTGGAATGGAGGTAATCCATCTTCAGAGGCGCTCGCTCGGCTGTGTGTGTGTGTTTCGGGAAGAGTTTCTTGGCACTAAAAAGGGGAACGACCGACCGGGCTTCGTTAAAGAAGACACAAGGGAAGTTGGATGTGATCAGAATCGGTGGCCTTCCTCTTCCCTACTCAGCTTGAAACACACAATCAATCAGAATAGAGCTGGAAGGGACCTTGGAGGTCATCTAGTCCAGCCCCCTGCTCATTTCAGACAAATTGGCTGTCCAGCCTCTTCTTAAAAACCTTGCGTTGGAGCATCCACCGCATCTGGAGGCAGGTTGTTCCCCCGATTAATTGTTCTCGCTGTCAGGAAGTTTCTCCTTAGTTCCAGGTTGCTTCTCTCCTTGATTAGTTTCCATCCGTTGTTTCTCGTCCTGCCTTCGGGCACTTTGGAGAACAGCTTGACTCCCTCTTCTTTGGGGCAGCCCCTGAGATACTGGAAGGCTGCTATCATGCCCCCCCTCATCCTTCTCTTCATTAAACTAGACATACCCAATTCCAGCAGCCGTTCCTTATGTGTATTAGCCTCCGGTGCCCTAATCATCTTTGTTGTTCTTGTTTATTGATTGAAGAGAATAATTGTAGCTCCAGGTTGAACCATGAGGTGCTTGGTGCTCTCAGAGCTTGGTGGTTTTCTTGCAAACTTTGCAACAATCCATGCACTTACCAAGGCAATTTATAATGCCTTGGTAAAGAGCATACTTGGAATATTGCATCCAGTTTTGATGGAATATTGCATCCAGTTTGCACCACATATAAAATGTTGGGTACTCTAGAAAGGGTACAGGGAAGAGCAACAAAGATGATCAGGGGACTGGAGGCTAAAACATATAAGGAACTGTTGCTGGAAATGGGTATGTCTGGTTTAATGAAGAGAAGGGTGAGGGGTGACAAGATAGCGGTGTTCCAGTATCTCAGGGGCTGCCCCAAAGAAGAAGGAGTCAAGCTGTTCTCCAAAGCCCCTGAAGGCAGGACAAGAAGCAACGGATGGAAACTCATCAAGGAGAGAAGCAACCTGGAACTAAGGAGAAATTTCCTGACATTGAGAACAATTAAACCAGTGCTTCCAGAATTTGTGGGTGCTCCATCCCTGGAGTTTTTTAAGAAGAGATTGGACAAGCATTTGTCTGAAATGGTATAGGGGTTGGACGAGTGGATCTCCCAAGGTCCTTTCCAATTCTGTCATTCTGTTAAACTAACATCAAACTCCATACTCCCTTCTAGCACTGATGCAAGACAATCACCAAGTCCAGAGAGCCCCAAGGATCCCACAGTCCTCCTCCTCCTCCTCCTCTTCCTCCCTTCTAATACTGATGATGTTACCCAGCTGGGTCATGAAACGTCTGCAAGAAAACTACACACTCAGAGAGCATCAAGGACTCCACAATCCTCCTCTTCCTCTTCCTCCTCCTCCTCTTACCCCAAACCCCACTACTTTCTAGCACTGATGATGTTACCTAGTTGGGTCATGAAACGTCAGCCAGAAAACAAGCAAACTCAAGAGAGCACGCAGGACCCCCCCCCCCCCACAAAAAAAGAATCTTATTCAAGACTTCTTGTATTAAAAAAGAGTCCAAGCTTTAAATATTTAAAGACTCCAATCTATCTATTTCAAGCCACCTCAGTGGCTGCAACTCAGCCCATCTGGCTGACCTTTTCTGGACTTCTGTCTCCATCCGTTATTAAGGTCAGATTGTGTTGGCCGGATCTTATTTCGCCCTCACCCCCTTTTCCCAAATGTCACCCCTCCGTTTAGACAGCTGGCGAGTGGGGTAAGATAGCTAAACAATAACTAGTCAAGGGGCCTGGGGTCCTTTTTTTTGTTTTTTTTCCCCTTTTCTTTCTAAAACAGACCAGTTGTTCTACAGCTAAAAATACTTTGTGGCCTTTTCAACAGTATTGCAAAGGATAATGTAGACACTGTGGCCTTTGGGAATATTTAGGCTTCGCTGCTTAGAAGCCAACGAGATCAGTCCTTGTAGATACAGGATGATGGGACTGAGCCACGTTGGAAGTGCTGACAAGAAAATTCTCCAAAACTAAGAGAACTTTTCTTTCTAAGTCTCTTAGCTTGGTCTAGGTCAGGCAGCCTTGGCTCTTTTATGACTCGTGGACTTCAACTCCCAGAATTCCTGAGCCAGCCATGCTGAGGGGAAAGAGAGAGGTTTCCAAGCTGAGCCAGGCTGGCTGAGGAATTCTGGGAGTTGAAGTCCACGAGTCATGAGGGGGACATAGTTCCCCTATGCTGGCTCAGGAATTCTGGGAGTTGAAGTCCACAAGTCATGAAGGGGCCATAGTTCCCCCATTCTGGCTCAGGAATTCTGGGAGTTGAAGTCCACGAGTCATGAAGGGCCCATAGTTCCCCCATGCTGGCTCAGGAATTCTGGGAGTTGAAGTCCACAAGTCATGAAGGGGCCATAATTCCTCCATGCTGGCTCAGGAATTCTGGGAGTTGAAGTCCACGAGTCATGAGGGAGCCATAGTTCCCTCATGCTGGCTGAGGAATTCTGGGAGTTGAAGTCCACGAGTCATGAAGGGGATATAGTTCCCCATGCTGACTGAGGAATTCTGAGACTTGAAGTCCATGAGTCATGAAGGGGCCATAGTTCCCCCATGCTGGCTCAGGAATTCTGGGAGTTGAAGTCCACAAGTCATGAAGGGGCCATAATTCCTCCATGCTGGCTCAGGAATTCTGGGAGTTGAAGTCCACGAGTCATGAGGGAGCCATAGTTCCCTCATGCTGGCTGAGGAATTCTGAGCGTTGAAGTCCACGAGTCATGAAGGGGCCATAGTTCCCTCATGCTGGCTCAGGAATTCTGGGAGTTGAAGTCCACTAGTCATGAAGGGGCCATAGTTCCCCCATGCTGGCTCAGGAATTCTGGGAGTTGAAGTCCACGAGTCATAAAAGAGCCGAGGTTGCCTACCCCTCTAGGATACTCAAAAGTTCCCCCATTGAATCTAGGGCAGGGGTGTCAAACTCAATTTCATGGAGGGCCGCATCAGCATTGCGGTTGCCCTCAGGGGGCCGGGTGGGTGTGGCCAGGGTGGGCGTGGCCTACTGGGTGGGCGTGGCTAGAGTGCGTATGGCCTACTGGGTGGGCGTGGCCAGCTCTACATCGTTCGCATCAAGGGTGCCTATGGGGGCCCGGGCAGGAGTGGGACAGATCTGAGGGTCTCTGGCAGAAGGAGGGTCTCTGGGTCGGGGCCAAGGCAGTGGGGGCCATTCCCTCACTGTTTCCAGGATGGCTTCGCGGGCCACATGAAACCACTTCGTGGGCCGGATCCGGCCCCCGGGCCTTGTGTTTGACATGTCTGATCTAGGGCAAAGTCTGTCTATGCGTTGTTCTATTAAGGGCTTTTCATCATCTCCTGGATCCTAGTTGGTGTTCATGGATGCGCTCAGCTTGTCTTCTGCCTGTTGACCCCACATAGTGGCTGTTACAGTCCTTATATACTATCTGTTGTGGTTGACTCCCATTTTTACTGCTGCTGGGCCTTCTGATTGACTTGGAGTGCTTCAGTTTAAGACTTGGTGTTTAGTATAGTCAAAATCAGAATGGAGCTGGAAGGACCTGGGAGGTCATCCAGTCCAGTCCCCTGCTCAAGCAGGAGACCCCCATTCCATTTCAGACAAGTGACTATCCAGTCTCTTCTTAAAAACCTCCAGTGATGGAGCACCCACAACGTCTGGAGGCAAGCCATTCCACTGGTTAATTGTCCTCGCTCTTAGGAAATTCCTCCTTAGTTCCCGGTTGCTTCTCTCCTTGATGAGTTTCCATCCGTTGCTTCTTGTCCAGCCTTCAGGGGCTTTGGGGAATAGTTTGAGACCCCTCTTCTTTGTAGGAGCCCCTCAAATATTGGAAGACTGCTATCATGTCAACCCTAGCCCTTCTTTTGTCTAGTAGTCCAGTTGTTCTCAACCTGTTTTGTGCAGACTCTGGAGGGGGCAGCCATGTCGTTAAAGGGGGTCCATGAAGGCTTGAAGAAATGTGATGATTGTCCCGCCTGAAGGCAGGACAAGAAGCAACGGATGGAAACTAATCAAGGAGAGAAGCAACCTGGAACTAAGGAGAAACTTCCTGACAGTGAGGACAATTAAGCAGTGGAACCACCTGCCTCCAGAAGCGGTGAATGTTTCAAAGCCGGAAGTTTTTAAGAAGAGACTGGACAGCCAATTTGTCCGAAATGGTATAGGGTTTCCTGCCTGAGCAGGGGGTTGGACTAGATGACCTCCAAGGTCCCTTCCAACTTTTTTATTATTATTATTAAAACTTGAGTCAAGTCTTGGGAGAGAGGGGGTTGGGGTCTGTGGCCATGGTCCGTGGGCACAAAAGGTATTTAAAAGGGGGTCCGTGGTAGAGAAGAGATTGAGAACCACTGATCTGGTGTAACTTGTTTTGTCTGTTTGCACAGCTGCTGCTCTGCTACCCTTCTTAAGCCTGCTGGGCGAAGTAGAGCATTTAAAAAAGTTCTCCATTCTATTTGCCTTATACAGGTTAAGTCCTCGGCTTACGACCCCAATCAAGACCAACATTTCCGTTGTGAAGCAAGACAGCTGCTCAGCGAGTTTTGTCTCGTTTTTTAAAACCTACCTTCACACCACTGTGAAGGGAACCGCCTGCAGTCGCTAAATGAGTAACACGGTCGTTAAGCAAATCCGGCTTCCCTCCGTTGACTTTGCTCGTCAGAAGTTCGCAAAAGGGGGCTCACGTGACTACCCCCCACCAGGACAGCGTGACCGTCATAAATACGAGTCGGTTGCCAAGCGCCCGAATTTTGATCACGTGATCGGGGGGGGGGAATGCTGCAAAGGTCATTGAGTGTGAAAAACAGGGGTTTTTTTTCAATAATTTGAACGGTCACTAAACAAAAGGGTTGTTAAGTCCAGGATTACCTGTATGTCTGAAGCGTCTTATCGCCCAGGTTTAAATTTCAGCAAGGACTCAAATCAGGTTATGAGGAAGAACTTCTAGACTTAACCTAACAATATTTGGATTGTCTGAAATTTTGGAGACGATTAAAACTCACCTGAACTTTAAAAAAAAATGTTTAAAAATAAAGCACCGTGTCAAACAGTAAAGTCCTTGGCAATTCCTCTGTTATGGCTCGTGTCCTATTTTTATTTAACTTCTACTTAATGTTCTTAAATTGGCACATTAGAGGCTGTTTTCAGAAACGGGTGCTTCGCCTGCTTATTGAATTACGCACATTTTCAGATTTGCAGAACCCGCTGAATAACCTTAATGCCCTTGATATATTATTATATATCTACTTATACTTAATATGCATTAATATAATATATGTGCCTAATATCCTTAATATATATGAATGTAATATATAGTTAATATACTTAATACATACCAATCTAATATATAAATGTAATGTACTTAAAGGATATCAATACAATATGTACACATAATACACTTTAATATATATCAATAATAAATTATAATATATATTATTGCACTCACATAACACGGCCGTATTTAAATATTATGCAAGTTCATGCATTTTATCTTCTTTTTCCCATTATGAATGTCTGCTGGGAGGGAGAAACGAGAGGCAAATCCAGTTGCATAACTGCATATTTTAGCTGGATTGCAGCCTAAGCTAATTAATCAACGGCAGCAGCTATGGATAATTAAGCTGCTCCTGAAATCCATTTAGCCTTCATGTGTGACTGCATGAGCTAAAAGCTCAGAGATTGGGTCATTTCTAAGAAGCTGCCTTTAAACAAGGTTGTTTCAAACCAACATAAACAAGAGGCAGGGAATCATTCTAAGGGTTGTTTCCTAACACTGGATGCCCTTTTTAAAACTCCTTATCTTGACTGTTCTCTTAGCTGGGCTTACGGCAAGAAAAAAAACAACTTTTTATTTTCACCTTTCGTTTCGAGAAGCGTCCACAGGAGCCAGCTGTCACATTTCACATGTTTTTTTGTTCGTTCGTTTGTTTTTTTTAAAATCCAGGTTTAATTAAATGTGTTAAAAGCAGGGAGGAACTTTGAAATCAAATGCCTAACCAGAAGCAGGTAGTTTATATACCTTGTTGAGTTTACCAGGAGGCCTTCTGTGTATTTTCTATACTAGGGTTTTTAAGTAGAAGTGCGGGATAAAAATGTTTTCATAACAATAAAGTTGGAAGGGACCTTGGAGGTCATCTAGTCCAACCCCCTGCTCAGGCAGGAAACCCTATACTATTTCAGACAAAGGGCTCTCCAGTCTCTTCTTAAAAACTTCCAGTGTTGGAGCATTCACCGCTTCTGGAGGCAGGTGGTTCCACTGGTTAATTGTCCTTAATGTCAGGAAGTTTCTCCTTAGTTCTAGGTTGCTTCTCTCCTTGATGAGTTTCCATCCGTTGCTTCTTGTCTTGCCTTCGGGCCCTTTGGAGAACAGCTTGACTCCCTCTTCTTTGGGGCAACCCCTGAGATACTGGAAGACTGCTATTATGTCACCCCTCCTCCTTCTCTCCATTAAACTAGACATATCCAATTCCAGCAACCGTTCCTTATATGTTTTAGCCTCCAGTCCCCTGATCATCTTTGTTGCTCTTCTCTGCACTCTTTCTAGAGTCTCAACATCTTTTTTACATCGTGGTGACCAAAACTGGATGCAGGATTCCAACTGTGGCCTTACCAAGGCCTTCTAAGGTGGTTATTAAAATGGTTTTAAACGAAACCCATAAAGTACCTGGCAGACCATTTAGCCTGTTCCTTGCAGAATTCTGATTTTAATCTTCTAGGATTTATAGCTGTATTATTTCAGAGGACCTCAAAATTGGAAGGGGCAAGTTAGGTTATCAAGATCAACCGCTGCCCAGAACAGGAATCTAACTAAAATTATCTCTGAAAAATGCTAGCGCAGCCTTGACTGAAATATGTCTGATAAAGGAGAATGCAGACTCTTGTTTTTTTTTAAAAGTACAAGTGCAGGTAATCCTCAACTTACAACGGCTTGCTTAGTGGCTGTTCACAGGGCAGCCCCTGAGATATTGGAAGACTGCTATCATGTCCCCCCCCGGTCCTTCTCTTCATCAAACTAGACTAGGGGTAGGCAACCTCGGGTTTTTTTTATGACTCATGGACTTCAACTCCCAGAATTGACTCAGGAATTCTGGGAGTTGAAGTCCATGAGTCATAAAAGAGCTGAGGTTGCCTACCCCTGAACTAGACATACTCAATTCCAGCAACCGTTCCTTATATGTTTTAGTCTCCAGTCCCCCAATCATCTTGGTTGCTCTTCTCTGTACCCTTTCTAGAGTCTCGACATCTTTTTTACATCGTGGTGAGCAAAACTGGATGCCGTATTCCAAGTGTGGCCTTACCAAGGCCTTGTAAAGTGGTATTAACACTCCATGTGATCTTGATTCTTTCCTTCTGTTAATGCAGCCTAGCACCGTGTTGGCCTTTTTGGCAGCTGCAGCACACGGCTGGCTCCTATTTAAGGGATTGTCCACTAGGACTCCGAGATCCCTCTCACAGTTGCTACTATTGAGCAAGGTACCACCTATACTATACCTGTGCATTTGGTTCTTCCTGCCTAAATGTAGAACCTTACTTTTTTCACCGCTGAATTGTTAAGTTTTTTAATTGTTAAGGTTGCTAAGTCCCTCTTTTCAGCGCTGTTGTAACTTCAAATGGTCACTAAATGAATGCTTGCAAGTCGTGGGTGGGCTGTATAAGGCTCTTGGGTGAGGACAAAGGGATCCAAGCAGCCACACAAACCAGGATGAAGGAATACAAAATGAAGATTCCCGAGCACAACGTTCCCTTGATGGAACCAAACGTTTGCATGCCGTTAGGCTAATTAAAATAATCCATCATGCAAGGTGTATCTGAGGCCAGGCTATTAAAACTGGCTACGTGAAGCAGATGTCAAGTATTTTGATGAAGTATCGGGTGTGTAACTCTGCAGCCATTGTCAACTTCGAAAAACAGGTCGTAAGTAGCTTTTGGGTGTCCTGTTGTAACTTTGGATGGTCCTTAAGCTACTGGCCGTAAGTCAAGGATTATCTGTGAAGATGGGAAGGTTTTTTTTTTTTTAAACCCCAAACTTACCTGCAAGAGAGGCCTCTGCACACCCAGGATTTTCATGGTATCGGCATTTGCCAGGATCTTCAAAGGATCGGTGATCTTGGTGACGCCCTCAATTTCCTTGTTAATTTCACCCAGAACTTGATTCAGAAAAATGTTCTTAATGTACACGGTGAGGAATTCTCGGAGGGGACACTGTTTCGTGGGACCGAGGCCCAAAGCCTGTTCGACCTCATGAATAAACCTGAAATACAAATTAAAAACAGAGGGAGTTGCGTCATTATGACAGCAGACCATTCCGCCAGGACACGATTGAAGCCTGTGAATTTCGCCATTTTAACGCAACACAGCGAGTCCTTGAGCTACAACAGTTCAGCCGTGAGAAAAGTGACTGATGACTCCCAGAATTTCTCAGCCAGCATGGACCATATAAGTCAGGGGTCTTCAAACTGGGCCCTTTTATGACTTGTGGACTTCAACTCCCAGAATCCCTCGCTGAGGAATTCTGGGAGTTGAAGTCCACAAGTCATAAAAGGGCCAAGTTTGAAGACGCCTGGTTTAGGAGATTACCTTGCCATCTCAGTGGGGTAAATGTTACCTTAGGGCTTCATTTGCACGTGCCTGGCTGAGGAATTCTGGGAGTTGAAGTCCACAAGTCATCAAAGGGCCCAGTTTGAAGACCCCTGGCTTATATGGTCCATGCTGGCTGAGGAATTCTGGGAGTTGAAGTCCACAAGTCATCAAAGGGCCAGGTTTGAAGACCCCTGGCTTATATGGTCCATGATGGCTGAGGAATTCTGGGAGTTGAAGTCCACAAGTCATAAAAAGGCCAAGTTTGAAGACCCCTGGCTTATATGGTCCATGCTGGCTGAGGAATTCTGGGACTTGAAGTCCACAAGTCATAAAAGGGCCAGGTTTGAAGACCCCTGGCTTATATGGTCCATGATGGCTGAGGAATTCTGGGACTTGAAGTCCACAAGTCATCAAAGGGCCCAGTTTGAAGACCCCTGGCTTAAGCGAATCACTGCCGTAACCTGGTTGTTAAGCGAATCCGGCTTACCCCACTTGTCAGAAGGTCACAAAAAAGTGGGACGCCGCAAAGGTCATCAATGTGAACCAGTTGCCAAGCAACCAAATTTTGATCGCATGATCAAAGGGATGCCGCAAAGGCCGTAACTATGAAACACGGTCCTCAGTCAACTTTTGTCACTGGCCTTGTAACTTTTAGCAGTCGCTAAACAAATTATTGCTAAGTTTGAGGACTACTCGTACTGTGAACATGGTTCATATCCAGCAGAAACCCCTCTGAATTTGTGTGATCTCACGCACAATTAAAGCACACATTGAGCAAGGCCTCGATGGCCGTGGAGGAGCTGAAGGACCCAGCGATCTTATGAAAACAGCCGCATTTTGACGGCTGAAGAAAACCTTAACAGCGTTTCCCGGAGCCCTTTGACAAGAATGCAGTCCAATTAATTTGGCAATTGTAGGATTGCGTGTCAAGGCAACAATCGTTGGGGGAGTTCATTTATCTTTTTAGCCCAATCTCTAACAGCAGGTTTCTTTTCTCCTCCTTTGACAATCTCATTATTAACAACAATAAAACATCATCGCACATAAAAATAAAACGGAGTCTGGGGAACCATGCGAAGCCGCTATTCCGGGTCAAGCGAATGGTAAGTAGTAAACGTGGCTGCTTTAGATCACAAACGTCTCTTCGAAAAGGCAACCCAACGTTGCGTGCAGGGAGTCCTCGACTCGCGATAATTTGTTTAGTGACAGTTCGAAGTTACAACAGTGCTGAAAATGGCGACTTATGGCTGTTTTTCACACTGTAATGGTCTCGTTTTGGCACAATCAGCATGGTGAGAGGTCTTTCTGAGCCTGATGGTTTTGCTGCGTGCACTGAGGATGTTATTAAGTTGGGTCATGAAACGTCTGCCAGAAAATCACCAAGCTCAGACAGCACCAAGGACACTACAGTCCTTCCTCCTCCTCCTCCTCCTCCTCCTCCTCTCCGCAAACCCCCACTCCCTTCTAGCCCTGAGGATGTTCCCAAGTTGGGTCATGAAACGTCTGCCAGAAAATCACCAAGCTCAGACAGCACCAAGGACACTACAGTCCTTCCTCCTCCTCCTCCTCCTCCTCCTCCTCCTCTTTTCCACGAACCCCCACTCCATTCTAGCACTGATGATGTTCCCTAGTTGGGTCATGAAACGTCTGCAAGGAAACCACCCAGCTCAGAAACCACCAAGGACCTCTTATTTCAACCCTGAGCTACAAATATTCTCTTTTTGGGGGGAGTGGCTTTCCCTGTATACTTTTATGTAAACAGAAAGGAAACCTCACTTCCTTCTAGCACTGATGATGTTACCTAGTTGGGTTGTGAAATGTCTGCAAGAAAACCACCAGGGTCAAAGAGCACCAAGGATCCCTCGTTTCAACCCAGAGCTACAAATATTGTCTCCTATCTCTTCTAGTGTTATACTACAGAGCATGCAAACACAGGTTTTCCACTTGTTCCCTTCAAAAGAGCGGTTCCTTCAGGAACATCTACAGGATATTCCTGTATATATTCCAAAATTGGCTTTTTAATGGAGGGACTCGAAGTCTGCTGACCCTCTTGGGACGGTTAATTCCAATTCCGAGACTCCTTCACTCCATGGTCAATCTTGATCACGGGGCCTTTAAAATGTGTTCTCTGATGGTAAGGACACACACACACACACACACACACACACACACACACACATGCCCCAGGAGGCTGCAAGCAAACCTGCTGTATATGGAAAACTCCATTTTAATGCGTTCGATTCAAGTTCTGTAATGGTCTCGTTTTGACACAATTAGCTCTATGGGCTCTTCGGTGCTTTCTGAGCTTGGTGGTTTTTGCTGTGCACTGATGATGTTCCCTAGTTGGGTCACGAAACGTCTGCAAGAAAACCACCAGGGTCAAAGAGCACCAAGGACCCCACAGTTCTTTTTTGCCTTCCTTCCTTCCTTCCTTCCTTCCTTCCTTCCTTCCTTCCTTCCTTCCTTCCTTCCTTCCTTCCTTCCTTCCTTCCTTCTCCTTTCCACTCCTTTCTAGCACTGATGATGTTCCCTAGTTGGGTCACGAAACGTCTCCAAGAAAACCACCAGGGTCAAAGAGCACCAAGGACCCCACAGTTCTTTTTTGCCTGCCTTCCTTCCTTCCTTCCTTCCTTCCTTCCTTCCTTCCTTCCTTCCTTCCTTCCTTCCTTCCTTCCTTCCTTCTCCTTTCCACTCCTTTCTAGCACTGATGATGTTCCCTAGTTGGGTCATGAAACGTCTGCAAGAAAACCACCAGGCTCAAAGAGCACCAGGGACCACACAGTTCTTTTTTCCCTCCTTCCTTCCTTCCTTCCTTCCTTCCTTCCTTCCTTCCTTCCTTCCTTCCTTCCTTCCTTCCTTCCTTCCTTCCTTCCTTCCTTCCTTCCTTCCTTCCTTCTCCTTTCCACTCCTTTCTAGCACTGATGATGTTCCCTAGTTGGGTCACGAAACGTCTGCAAGAAAACCACCAGGCTCAAAGAGCACCAGGGACCCCACAGTTCAACTCTGGGCTACAAACACACAGCATTGCAAAAGAGGTCTTCCACCAGTCCCTTCAAGAGGACAGTTGTCTCGGGAACATCTACATGATATTCCTGAATGTTCCAACTTGGGATTTTAATTGAGGAAAGGATTCCACCTCTGTGGATCCTAAGGGTGCCCAGACTATAATGCAGGCATCAAGACTCCATTTCTCCATGGTCAATATGGTCTCCTACAGTAAGAACCCCACACACACATACACCTCCCCCCCCCGAAGAGGCTCTGTATCTGCATGGGAAACTCCATTTTAATGCATTAGATTTAGCCACTCTCTCACGGTCCCCATTTCAACACAATCGGCATTATATTAGGTATAAATCACTCAGCTGGGTTTCATGCCTAAGGTAGGACTAAAATTCACCATCTCCCAGTAATTAGCCCAAAGTCTCCCACCCGGCTTTCTGTCCTAAGGGGAAACTAGAACTCACCGTCGCCTAGTAACTGGCCCAAAGTCTCCCAAACAGCTTTCATACCTAAGGCGGAACTAGAAGTTACCGTCTCCTGGTGATTGGCTCAGAGTCACTCGACTGGGCTCATGCCTAAAGTAGGAGTAGAACTCACCATCTCCTGGTGTCTGGCCCAAAGTCACCCGGCTAGCTTTCATGCCTAAGGCAGGGCTAGAACTCACCGTCCCCTGGGGATTGGCCAAAGTGACGCAACCGGCTTTCATGCCTAAGGCGGAACTAGAACTCACCTTCTCCTGGTGATTGGCCTAAAGTGACCCAGCTGGCTTTCATGCCTAAGGCGGAACTAGAACTCACTGTCTCCTTGTGACTGGCCAAAGTCACTCAACTGGCTTTCATGCCTAAAGTAGGACTAGAACTCACTGTCTCCTGGTGATTGGCCCAAAGTCACCCAGCTGGCTTTCATGCCTAAGGCGGAACTAGAACTCACCGTCTCCTGGTGATTGGCCTAAAGTCACCCAGCTGGCTTTCATGCCTAAGGTGGAACTAGAACTCCCTATCTCCTGGGGATTGGCTCAGAGTCGCCCAGCTGGGCTCATGCCTAAAGTGGGACTAGAACTCACTGTCTCCTGGTGTTTGGCCCAGAGTCATCCAGCCGGCTTTCACGCCTAAGGCAGGACTAGAACTCACCATCTCCCGCTGATTGACCTAATACTAACGAATGTGCTACTCCGTCTTCCGCTGCTGCCTTCAAACGAAAAAAGAACCTCTAAAATGGTAAATATCTCCCCGGTTGTCCGTCCAATGTCAGACACGATGGGATCAAATCAATTAACACCTTCAACTCCCTTCCCTGCTGCTCTCCCAGCCCCCCCTCCCCGCCCCTCCTCTAATCAGTTAACAAACAGTCTTGCGAGGGACTGTGTGTGTCTGTCAATCCAATTATTTCCTATCTGGGATGCGAAGACACTCCATTAAATGCAGCGGGCAGATGGCCCTTTCACCGATCATTCAGCTGACTGATTAGCTACTTAGGGGGTGCCAAAAAGCGAGACAAGTGGGTGTCTGGGATTGGAAAAACTCCCAAGGACAAACTTCACACCTGTGTGGTCACTGTGTCCAGCAGAGCAACAGGGTGACGACTGGGATCTGACGCCTGCCGAGCTCTCTGCTCCAGCCAATGCTGCACAACTCAGACCGAAGGACGAAGGTCGCCGGCTTTGTTTCGATAACTGACGGCTTATGAAGCTCCGTTTCATTCATTTCTGTCCCACCGTTAACTGTTTTTACAAACAGCTCAAGGCGGTGAACAGACGTCAGGCACTTCCCTCCTCTAATTTTCCCTACGACAAGAAGCCCGCTCGGCTTGAGGAACTGAGAGTGACAGGCCCAAGGTCTCTCTTCTCAACCAGCCAGCTTTCACGCCTGACGTGGGACTAGAACTCCCTGTCTCCTGGGGGTTGGGTCAGAGTCACTCAGCTGGGCTCATGCCTAAAGTGGGACTAAAACTCACCGTCTCCTGGTGACTGGCCCACCGTCACCCAGCTGGCTTTCATGCCTAAGGCGGGACTAGAAGTCATCCTCTCTTAGTGATTGGCCCACCGTCAGCCAGCTGGCTTTCCTGCCTATGGCGGAACTAGAACTCACCGTCTCCTGGTGACTGGCCCACCGTCAGCCAGCTGGCTTTCCTGCCTATGGCGGAACTAGAACTCACCGTCTCCTGGTGACTGGCCCACCGTCAGCCAGCTGGCTTTCCTCCCTATGGCGGAACTAGAACTCACCATCTCCTGGTGACTGGCCCACTGTCAGCCAGCTGGCTTTCCTGCCTATGGCGGAACTAGAACTCACCGTCTCCTGGTGACTGGCCCACCATCAGCCAGCTGGCTTTCATGCTTAAAGTGGGACTAGAACTCACTGTCTCCTGGTGACTGGCCCAAAGTCACCCAGCTGGCTTTCATGCCTAAGGCGGAACTAGAACTCACTGTCTCCCGGTTTCTAGCCTGGGGCCTTAACTACTACTAGACCAATCTGGATCTCAGCGAAGGGAGGACAGGTCTGCCCACTGTAACACGGACGTTCAGACAAACGACAGCCTACAAGGAGGGACTCAGAAAGATGGGACAAAAAGACATTTTAAATGCCAACAGCAGCCACTAAGCTCGCTCTTCCAGACCTGTGTCTATCGGCGCACCAGATCCCGAGGAAAGCGACACAAAAACTCGCAACCGACACAGATTTGCACACTCTTAAGGAACCACTTTACGTTCCAAGCGAGGCTGCTTTTAAGCCAAGTCCCGTTTTGAACCTCAATCAAGCCCATTATTAAGCTGGCAGGGAAAGGCAGCTCTGAAGGGGCGAACAATATTGTGTTTTCAAGAGGGAGGGTGAAACACACACACACCCACTAAGGCGAACAGCTGAGCCCGCCGGATAGCGAGGACGGAGCGAGCTTTTCTCGTGCAAAGCTGGACACAAACCTCATCATTAAATTTTCCTGCAGCCTTGGGAGGCGTCACGTGCTAACGCAACGAAAACAGTTACGGCCCCCGGCGAGGCCGGGATATTTCTTCAAAAGCAGGCAGAAAGAACGACTTTCCTTGACACGTTTGTTGAGCAAAATCCCTGCAGTTGTTAAATTAGTCACACGGTCGTTAAGTGAATCTGACACTGCTTGCCGGACAGTCGCAAAAGGGGGCACCGTGACCCCGGGACCGTCCTAAAGGGGAGTCAGTTGTCAAGCATCTGCTGCAATGCTGCAATGGTCGTAAGCGTGCAAATATGGTCATCGGTCCCTTTTTTCCTCAGTGCCGTTGTAACTTTGAGGGGTCACTAAACGAACAGTTGTAAATCCAGGACTACCTGCCCAGTAATGGAGAATGTCAGTCAGGAGGCTGGCCAAATCCAGGAAAACAGCAGCAGCCCTTGGACAACAAAGTCATTTTCTTATTATGAAGTCCAGAGATAAATTGGTTTAAGGCAGGGGTCCCCAACCTACGGGCCGTGGTCCAATACTGGTCCGTGGCCTACTAGCCACCGGGATGTGGTATAGGCTGGCCAGTGCGCGCACATGTGTGCTTGCACTCACCCCCAATTGGGCTAGTGACCTGTTTGCGCATGCATATGGGCAGGGGTAGGCAACCTTGGCTCTTTTATGACTCGTGGACTTCAACTCCCAGAATTCCTGAGCCAGCATGAGGGCACTATGGCCCCTTCATGACTCGTGGACTTCAACTCCCAGAATTCCTGAGCCAGCATGGGGGAACTATGGCCCCTTCATGACTTGTGGACTTCAACTCCCAGAATTCCTGAGCCAGCATGGGGGAACTATGGCCCCTTCATGACTCGTGGACTTCAACTCCCAGAATTCCTGAGCCAGCATGGGGGAACTATGGCCCCTTCATGACTCGTGGACTTCAACTCCCAGAATTCCTGAGCCAGCATGGGGGAACTATGGCCCCTTCATGACTCGTGGACTTCAACTCCCAGAATTCCTGAGCCAGCATGGGGGAACTATGGCCCCTTCATGACTTGTGGACTTCAACTCCCAGAATTCCTGAGCCAGCATGGCGGAACTATGGCCCCTTCATGACTCGTGGACTTCAACTCCCAGAATTCCTGAGCCAGCATGGCGGAACTATGGCCCCTTCATGACTCGTGGACTTCAACTCCCAGAATTCCTGAGCCAGCATGGGGGAACTATGGCCCCTTCATGACTTGTGGACTTCAACTCCCAGAATTCCTGAGCCGGCATGGGGGAACTATGGCCCCTTCATGACTTGTGGACTTCAACTCCCAGAATTCCTGAGCCGGCATGGGGGAAACTATGGCCCCTTCATGACTTGTGGACTTCAACTCCCAGAATTCCTGAGCCAGCATGGGGGAACTATGGCCCCTTCATGACTTGTGGACTTCAACTCCCAGAATTCCTGAGCCAGCCATGCTGAGGGGAAAGGGAGAGGTTTCCATGCTGAGCCATGTGGCTCAGGAATTCTGGGAGTTGAAGTCCACCAGAATCTGTGAATGCTCCAACACTGTAAGATTTTAAGAAGAGACTGGACAGTATAGGGTTTCCTGCCTGAGCAGGAGGTTGGACTAGATGACCTCCAAGGTCCCTTACAGCATCTCCCGGGGATCACGCAGGTGGCCCTCGACTTATGACCACAAATTTCCGCTGTTAAGTGAGACATCGGTGATGTGATTTCTGCCCCCCCCCTTCTATGATCTTTTTCACCTCTGTTGTAAAGCGAGTCGCTGCGGCTGATAAGTTCATAACCCAGTTCTTAAGTGAATCTGGCTTTCCCACACTGACTTGGCATGTCGGAAAGTCGCAAAAGCAGATCACGTGACTTCAGGACGCTGCAACCGACATTAAGTACATGCCAGTTGCCAAGCGTCTGAATTTTGATCACGTGACCCCGGGGATGCTGCAACGGTCGTAAGTGTGAAAAAATGTTCGTAAGTCGCTTTTTTCCCCGTGTCGTTGTAACTTTGAATGGTCATTAAACAAACTGCTTTAAGTCAAGGGCTACCTGTATTGGCTGATTGGGATATTAACGGAAAACATCTGAATTTTTTTTTTTGAAACGTGCATTATTGTTTTTTTGATATTTAATCTATATTTATTTAACATTAACTTAGAGCAGGGGCCTTCAAACTTGGCCCTTTTGTGACTTGTGGACTTCAAATCCCAGAATTCCTTAGCCAGGCACACGTCCCTGGCTGAGGAATTCTGGGAGTTGAAGTCCACAAGTCACAAAAGGGCCAAGTTTGAAGACCTGGCTGAGGAATTCTGGGAGTTGAAGTCCACAAGTCACAAAAGGGCCAAGTTTGAAAACCCCTGACTTAGATGTTGTATGCCACCCAGAATCACCTACAATATGCATGAATTGGGTGGCTATATAAATTTGCTTAATCAATAAACTCATTAATTTGTAACCCTGTCGTAGCAAGTCAGAAGTTACATTTTTTTCGATTTTATTTCTTTTATTCCTGGCACTTTCTCTTTCTTTCTCCCCCTCCCTACCCCCCACCCCAATTTCCTTTCAATATTTTTTTTTTCTTATGTTTTATCTTTTTGTGGAAATTTGTCAAATGGCAAAGATCTACTAGCCAGAAGTAACCCATGAGCATCTACTGAGAAAAATCTGGAAATGCTAACAGGGGTTTTTAAATCCCTTTTGCTCAGGGAAGACAAGCGGACAGAAATTCCAATAACAGGCAGTCCTCGGCTTAAGATGATTCGTTTAGTGACTGTTCAAAGTTACATCGGCACTGAGAATTGGGACTTACGGCTGTTTTTCACACTTAAGACCATCACAGCATCTCCCCGGATCTCATGATCAAAATTCAGATGCTGGGAGACTGACTCCTATTTACGACGGTCACAGTGTCCTGGTGTGTGTGTGTGTGTGTGACACAATCCCCTTTTGCGACCTTCTGACAAGCGAAGCCAATTCGGGGGGGGAAATCCGGATTCACTTAACAACCGTGGAACCGACTTAACAACTGCAGTGATTCGCTTAACGACGGCAACCAGAAAGGTTGTAAAACAGGGCGAAACCCACCGAGCAGACATTTGGAGCTCCATTGTGGTTATGAACTGAGAACTAACCCCCCACCCACCCACCCACCCCCGTGCACATCAGGAAACACAAGACGATAAATCTGGGAATGCAAATTTAAACTCTCGGGATAATTTCCCACGGACGAAGTCCCGGTGATGCGCAAACTCCGTTCTTAGGGACGGGAAAACAGGATTGAGTTTCCTACGTCTAATTATTTCCCGCTTTGCTAAAAGGGGTAGCAGGCTTATTAAGGGGGGGGGGGTTTCTTGTTCGCAAATTTCTCCTTGGAAAGTGGCGACGGGGAACTTAAGCCCCTCAGACCAGATCCGAGAAGCTCTGCTCTTGCCGTGAAATCGTAATTAACGCCATAACAATCTACTTACCGGTCTCAAAAGCAGCCCAGATGGGGATCAAGGAGGAGGAGAAAAGGGTTAGCGTTTGATTTAAACGAAAGGGAAGGGGCTCCGACAGGACACAAATCATGTTATGGGCTAATAAAGGGATCCGATGAAGTAAGTGAAGTGTAAGCGGTAATTCGTTAGGGCTTGGCACGGTGGCTGAAAGGCTCCTGCTAGGCTCAGGTGTGGGATCACGAGAAAACACGCACGGTGGCAGCTAACATATTAAACAGCCATTCTAAGCCCATCAAGAAAAATCAGCCGGGTTCAGCAAGGAAAGGACAGCGCTGTTATACAGCTAGACGAAAACTTAACAAACACAATTGAGAGCAGAATTAACAACAACAGAGTTGGAAGGGACCTCAGAGGTCTTCTAGTCCAACCCCCTGCTCAAGCAGGAGACCATAGAAGCCAGGGGTCTTCAAACTTGGCCCTTTCATGACTTGTGGACTTCAACTCCCAGAATTCCTCAGACAGCAGGGACCATATAAGCCAGAGGTCTTCAAACGTGGCCCTTTGAGGACTCGTGGACTTCAACTCCCAGAATTCCTCACTCAGCAGGGACCATATAAGCCAGGGGTCTTCAAACGTGGCCCTTTTGTGACTTGTGGGCTTCAATTCCCAGAATTCCTCAGCCAGCATGGACCATGTAAGCCAGGGGTCTTCAAACTCGGCCCTTTTGTGAATTGTGGGCTTCAACTCCCAGAATTCCTCACCCAGCAGGGACCATATAAGCCAGGGGTCTTCAAACGTGGCCCTTTTGTGACTTGTGGGCTTCAACTCCCAGAATTCCTCATCCAGCAGGGACCATATAAGCCAGGGGTCTTCAAACGTGGCCCTTTTGTGACTTGTGGGCTTCAACTCCCAGAATTCCTCAGCCAGCATGGACCATGTAAGCCAGGGGTCTTCAAACTCGGCCCTTTTGTGAATTGTGGGCTTCAACTCCCAGAATTCCTCACCCAGCAGGGACCATATAAGCCAGGGGTCTTCAAACGTGGCCCTTTTGTGACTTGTGGGCTTCAACTCCCAGAATTCCTCATCCAGCCGGGACCATATAAGCCAGGGGTCTTCAAACGTGGCCCTTTTGTGACTTGTGGGCTTCAACTCCCAGAATTCCTCAGCCAGCATGGACCATGTAAACCGGGGGTCTTCAAACTCGGCCCTTTTATGACTCTTGGACTTCAACTCCCAGAATTCCTCAGCCAGCAGGGACCATGTAAGCCGGGGGTCTTCAAACCTGGCTCTTTTATGACTTGTAAAAGGGCTAAGTTTGAAGATCCCTGCCTTAGATCATTCCAGACAAGTGGCTGTCCGGTCTCTCCTTAAAAACCTCCAAGGATGGTGCACCCACAATTTCTGGAGGCAAGTCGTTCCAATGCTTAATTGTTCTCACTGTCAGGAAATTGCTCCTTATTCCTCCAAAGTGAAGCTAGAACCTAGAATACAGCTGGAAGGGACCTTGGAGGTCTTCCAGTCCAACCCCTTGCTCGAGCAGGAGACCCGACGGTGCCATTCTAAGATAAACGACAGATACGCGCCGTTGAAAAGAGACAATCGAAAAGCCCAAAAGGAAACAAAAAAACCCAAAGCAATCAATGAGCAGAGGTTAAGACCAAGATTAACGTTAGACCAACAATCGAGCGGGAAGCAGTACCCTGTTGTGATTCAGGGTCAGCCTGTGGGTTCGGCAGTTGGGTCGGACGACTCAGAGGAGGAGGGGGGTGTTGAAGACCTTGCTGAGGGGGTTGAAGATCTTGCTGATGAGAGCCCTCAGCCAGGCCCCTCCCACCTGGTCACCACTGAGACCCAGCTGTGTGAGCCTGACAGCGTGGATGAAGATGACCCACAGCTGGCCCTGTTCAAGGACGCCCGACGCAGGAGGCAGTCAATTAGGAGTAAACAGAGGAAGGCAATGGGGCTTCTCGGAAGGAGGCAGAGAGAAGCCACGCCCTGAACTCTATATAAGGGGAATGTGTGGGGAGGGCTGGTTTGCTGAAGGCAACCGCTTGGATAGTTTGTGTTTCTTAAAGCTCCTGTTTCTTGGTTCGTGTCTTGTTTGTTTTTGTAGCTATAAATTTGGCAGGCGTAATTCCAGCCTCTTGCCGTTTGTAAAGGGGTTGTCCCTGCCTTTCCTGCAGGGCCGGTAGCAGGCTGGTACAGAACATACCCAAATCAAGGAACTACTAAACAAGCTAACAGTAAACCACAACCCAATCGAGGAACCCACCAAGAATACACCCAGCGACAGGGACAGAACGAGCATTTGTATATAAGCAGAGAGCAAACCCCCTTCCCTTCTAGCATTGATGACGTTCCCTAGTTGGGTCATGGAACGTCTGCAAGAAAACCACCCAGCTCAGAGAAGACCAAGGAACCCATAGTTTTCCTCTTCCTCCTCCTCCCACACTCCCTTCTAGCACTGATGACGTTATCTAGTTGGGTCATGGAATGTCTGCAAGAAAACCGCCCAGCTCAGAGAGCACCAAGGACCCCACAGTCCTCCTCCTCTTCCCCCTCTTGCTCCTCCTCCTCCTCCTCTCCACAAACCCATCTCCCTTCTAGGCCTGATGATGCTACCTAGTTGGGTCATGAAATGTCTGCAAGAAAACCATCCAGTTCAGAGAGCACCAAGGAAGCCACAATTCTCCACATTCTCTTCCTCCTTCTTTCCCTTCATTCTTTCTCTCTCTTTCTTCCTCTCCTCCTCCTCCTCCTCCTCCTCTCCACAAACCCAGCTCCCTTCTAGACCTGATGATGTTACCTAGTTGGGTCATGAAATGTCTGCAAGGAAACCATCCAGTTCAGAGAGCACCAAGGAAGCCACAATTCTCCACATTCTCTTCCTCCTTCTTTCCCTTCATTCTTTCTCTCTCTTTCTTCCTCTCCTCCTCCTCCTCCTCCTCCTCTCCACAAACCCAGCTCCCTTCTAGACCTGATGATGTTACCTAGTTGGGTCATGAAATGTCTGCAAGGAAACCACCAAGCTCAGAGAGCATCAAGAACCCCACCATATTTTTCTTCCTCCTCCTCCTCCTCCTCCTCCTCCTCCTCCTCCTCCTCCTCCTCCTCCTCCTCCTCCTCCTCCTCCATCATCCACAAACTGCAGTCCCTTCTAATCCTGATGATGTTACCTAGTTGGGTCATGAAACGTCTGCAAGAAAACCACCATTCAGAGAGCATCAAGGACCCCACCATCTTTTTCCTCCTCCTCCTCCTCCTGCCATTCCCTTCTAGTCCTGATGATGTTACCTAGTTGTTCCTCCTTCTCCTCCTCCTTCCTTTCTCCTTCCCTTCATTCCTCCGCTTCCTCCTTTCCTCTCCTCCTCCTCCTCCTCCTCCACTCCACAAACCCCACTCCTTTCCAGCACTGCTGATGTTCCCTAGTTGGGTCACAAAGCCTCTTCCAGAAAACCACCAAGTTCAGGGAGCACCAAGGAGCCCAGAAACCCCAATAGATTCTCTTCTATTGATCCTGGTTTGTTGGAGGTCCAGCATCTGAAAGCCTGGGTTCTCTTAACAGGACCCCAAAGAAGAGGTTTCTCCCCACCCCCCTCCACTGCAACTCGTAGGCCACCCCAGAGGCATCAGGCTGGCCACAATGACCCAGTTGGGTCTCATCCGACACAGCCGTCTTCTTTCCCTGCCTGGCAGTGCCCGGGGACCGGCATACGCTGTGCTATTGAACAGGTTGCCGAGGCTTCTGGGCGCCATATGGACCGGCTTCGTGATGCCAGCTTCTTTATGCCCGTTCTCTTTGTGAGGGTGCCAGGGAGAAGAAAAAGAAGGCGAGAGAAGAGCATCCAAAGTCTGGCTGATCTGCAGTCAAGGGGCTTGTCCCCGCTCCTTGGGGGACTCAGCCGCGGTTGCCTCGGGTAAACAAAGAGCCCCATCTTGACACAGCATCCCCAATGCCGGTTTGACATCAAGCCGGGCCCTCCGTTCTCTTACACGACAGAGTTGTCGCCATTAAGTGATTTCAGATGGTTTTATTAAGCGGCTTTTTTGCACGTGGTTGACTGTCTGGGGGGCGGGAATGACCCTTCCCCCCCGACACACACACACACACACACACACACACACACACACACACACACACTGAGAATGAAATGAGGGGGGGAGGCCGTGTACCATGGCTAGAAAAGTTCCACCAGCTGGGCAAAGTTTCCCCCTGGTTCTGTTGCTCATGGTTTAAACTTCTTCATTTTAGATTGTCGGTGGGGTGGGGAACTGTCGGCCCTTTATGACTGATGGACTTTAATTCCCAGAATTCCTGAGCCACAGAGGGAGGGAGGGAGGGATGAAGGAAAGAAAGAAAGAAGAAAGAAAGAAAGAAAGAAAGAAAGAAAAGAAAGAAAGAAAGAGGGAGGGAGGGAGGGAGGGAGGGAGGGAGGAAGGAAGGAAGGAAGGAAGGAAGGAAGGAAGGAAGGAAGGAAGGAAGGAAGGAAGGAAGGAAGAAAGAAAAAAGAAAAAGAAGGAAAAGATGGATGGATGATGGAAGGAAGGAAGGAGGGAGGGAAGGAAGGAAAGGAAGGAAGGAAGGAAGGAAAGAAGGAAGGAAAGAAGGAAGCAAGGAAAAGATGGATGGATGGATGGATGGATGGATGGATGGATGGATGGATGGATGGAAGGAAGGAAAGAAGGAAGGAAGGAAAGGAAGGGAAAGATGGATGGATGATGGAAGGAAGGAAGGAAAAAAGGAAGGAAGGAGGGAGGAGAGAGGGAGGGAGGGAAGGAAGGAAGGAAGGAAGGAAGGAAGGAAGGAAGGAAGGAAGGAAGGAAGGAAGGAAGGAAGGAAGGAAAGGGAAAGATGGATGGATGATGGAAGGAAGGAAGGAAAAAAGGAAGGACGGAGGGAGGGAGGGAGGGAGAGAGGGAAGAAGGAAGGAAGGAAGGAAGGAAGGAGAAGGGAAGGAAGGAAGGAAGGAAGGAAGGAAGGAAGGAAGGAAGGAAGGAAGGAAGGAAGGAAGGAAGGAAGGAAGGAAGGAAGGAAGGAAGGAAGGAAGATAGATGAAGGGACTAAACATCAAAGAATATAACAGACAGTACCACAGTACATACCTATAAGGCCATTTCAGCTATCTCTATTTTTCAGCTCATACTTGTTTAAAAAAAGAAACATCTGCACAAACCATAAAATATGTGTTTTTAGCACCACCCCTGTCTCAAGCATATCAAGGCAAGGCAAAACAAACAAAGAAACAAGCTAAGCCCACATAAGGAGTACCCCTGCATTTTTTTGTTCCTTTTTATTTATTATCCTTTCTTTATTATTTCTTCTGTAAAGAAGCACTTTCTGTTTCTCTCTGGGAAATTCATTTTTCCCCCCTTTCATTTCTTCCTCTAAACATAACAAGTTCATTATCAACTTGAGCCCTGGGTTTCTGAATCTGCTCTAGGCCATTTGGGGGTCATCTCTTGACCTTAGAAGCAGAACGTCCCACCTTCTCAAGCGAGTCAAGAGTGGGGATCCTGAGCTTCTCTCTGAGCTGGGCGGCTTCCTTGCAGACGTTTCGTGACCCAGCTAGAGGACATCATCAGTGCTAGAAGGGTGAATGGGGTTTGCTCTCATTTTATATGCAAGTGTGCATACAGGACATGCCGCTTGTATATAAAGAGAGGGCAGAGCCCACTTCCCTTCTAGCGCTGATGATGTTACCTAGTTGGGTCATGAAACATCTGCAAGGAAACCACCAAGAGAGCACAAAGTACCCCGCAGTTCTCTTCCTCCTCCTCCTCCTCCTCCTCCTCCTCCTCCTCCTCCTCCTCCTCCTCCTCCTCTCTTCAAACCCCACTCCCTTCTAGCCCTGATGATGTTTCCCTAGTTGGGTCATGAAACATCTGCAAAACCACCAAGCTAGGAGAGCACCAAGCATCCCACAGTCTTCCTCCCTCCCTCCCTCCCTCCCTCCCTCCCTTCCTCCCTCCCTCCCTCACTCACTCACTCACTCACTCACTCACTCACTCTCCTCCTTCTCAAATCCCCCTCCTTTCTGATGTTACCCAGTTGGGTCGTGAAACGTCTGCAAAACTACCAAGCTCAGGGAGCACCAAGCATTCCACAGTCTTCCTTCCTTCCTTCCTTCCTTCCTTCCTTCCTTCCTTCCTTCCTTCCTTCCTTCCTTCCTCACTCACTCTTCTCCTCCTCAAATCCCCCTCCTTTCTGATGTTACGTCTGTAAGAAAATGTCTGTAAGAAAACCACCCAGCTCAGGGAGCACCAAGGACCCCATAATCCTCCTCCTCCTCCTCCTCCCCTCCTCTTCCCCCCTCCTCCTTTTCTCCTCCTCCTCTCCACAATCCCCCTTCCCCTTCTAGCCCTGATGACGTTCCCTAGTTGGGTCGTGAAACGTCGGCAAGAAAACAACCCAGCTCAGAGAGCACCAAGGACACCAGAAATCAGCCTGAGCTACAAATATTCTCTTCTACAAGCCGACAGTTAGCCAAACCGTGGAGGTGTGTTGGACCCAGTACGGGTAGTCTTCAACTTATAAACCGTTCGCTGAGTGACCGTCCATAGTTATAACGGCACTGGAAAAAGTGACTTACGACCGTTGCAGCATCCCCAGGGTCACGGGATCCAAACCGACTCGTATTTATGACAGTCGCAGCGTCCCCGGGGGGTGGTGTGGGGTGGTGTCACGTGATCCCCTTTTGCGGCTTTCCGACAACCAAAGTCCATGGGGAAGTCAGGTTCACTCGATCGCCGTGTTGCTAATTTGACAACCGCGGTGATTCGCTCAACAACCCTGGCGAGGAAGGTCGCAAAACGGGGGGGGGGACTCAACAATTGTCTTGCTTAGCAACGGAGACCTCGGCCTCCGTTGTGGCGGTTAAGTCGGGGACTCCCTGTACCGAGTTTGGCGGCACCATTCATGCTCAAAAAGCTTGCAGGGCAGTGGAATCCCTCCCACGTTTCAATCCCTTGTAATAAAGCCCAGACAGGGATAACAAACCCCTGAGCAAGGCTGTATAGATTTATTTATTTTATTTTATTTTATTTTTATTTTTATTATTCCATTTATATCCCGCCCCTTCTCCGAAGACTCAGGGCGGCTTACAAGCTTAGCAGTAGCCTTCATTCTATGTACATGCCTGCTTGTTAGGGCGAAGGGGGGTGACACCGTTCTTGTCCGTGTTGTTGCGGTGCCTTTTTTTCTGGCCCTGGAACGAATAAAAGGCTTATTAAAAGGTCTCCCGCTGGCTGGCATGCAAAGACGAGTCTCCACGATTTGTCAAAGTTAACACTTCACATCTTCCTTGCTAATTCTGCCAAATATTCCATTTTGAAGCGGGGGGAGGGGAGAGGAGGGGAGGGAGAAAAGAAATCGGCGGGAGGGGGAGAGAAAAGGGACTCTCCATCCTTCAGATTTCTCCACGCGTATTAGAAATGACAGCCTATGATTGCTGTAGACAACATCTAATTAACTGTCAGTATAAAACACATGTCAACGCCCGAGGCCTACGCTGGATCGGCTGTCTAATTTAGCTTCGGAATATTAAAGAGGCCTCCTTGGTTGTGCCAGGATGGTGAATGAATCTTGTTGTCTTATTAAACAGCTCGCTTCCTTACTTCCTTCCCTCTCCTGTTCCTCCTCTTTCCCCAAGCTTTTTTTTCCACCTTTCAACTGGGGAAGGAGGGGAAGGAAGGAAGGAAGGGAGGGAGGGAGGGAGGGAGGGAGGAAGGAAGGGATTTAGGAAGGAAGGAAGGAGAGAGGGGAGGGGGAGGGAGGAGAGGAAGGAAGGAAGGAAGGAGAGAGGGAGGGGGAGGGAGGAGAGGAAGGAAGGAGGGGGAGGGAGGGAGAGAGGAGAGGAAGGGATTTAGGAAGGAAGGAGAGAGGGAGGGGGGAGGGAGGAAGGAGAGGAAGGGATTTAGGAAGGAAGGAAGGAGAGAGGGAGGGGGA
This sequence comes from Vipera latastei, assembly GCA_024294585.1. NCBI lineage: Eukaryota > Metazoa > Chordata > Lepidosauria > Squamata > Viperidae > Vipera > Vipera latastei. The sequence goes on from CM044359.1 coordinate 3,782,798, forward strand.
GGGAGGAGAGGAAGGAAGGAAGGAAGGAAGGAAGGAAGGAAGGAAGGAAGGAAGGAAGGAAGGGAGAGAGGGAGGGGGAGGGAGGAGAGGAAGGAAGGAGGGGGAGGGAGGGAGAGAGGAGAGGAAGGGATTTAGGAAGGAAGGAAGGAGAGAGGGAGGGGGGGAGGAGAGGAAGGAAGGAAGGAAGGAAGGAAGGAAGGAAGGAGGGAGGGGAGGGAGGGAGGAGAGGAAGGAAGGAAGGAGGGGGAGGGAGGGAGAGAGGAGAGGAAGGGATGAAGGAAGGAAGGAGAGAGGGAGGGGGAGGGAGGAGAGGAAGGAAGGAAGGAAGGAAGGAAAGAGGGATGGGGAGGGAGGGAAGGAAGGAGGGGGGAGGGAGGGAGGGAGGGAGGAAGGAGAGGAAGGGATTTAGGAAGGAAGGCAGGAAGGAAGGAAGGAGGGGAAGGGAGAGGAGGAAGGGATTTAGGAAGGAAGGAAGGAGAGAGGGAGGGGGAAAAAGGGAGGAGAGGAAGGGATTTAAGAAGGAAGAAGAAGGAAGGGGAAAGTGGGAGGGAGAGGGGGAGGGATTTAGAAAGGAAAGAGGGAAGGAGGGATTCAGGAAGGGAGGGAGGGAGAGAAAGAGTGGGGGAGGGAGGGATTTAGGAAGAAGGAAGGAAGGAAGGGATTGCTTTTAAATCCCTCTAAAAGGAAAGGAGAGATGGGTTTTACCTTCCTTCCTCCTTCCCTGCTCCGGGCATGAGAGAGGAAGCTTCCTACAAAACGATTAGACGACTCACAAAACAATTGTGCTCACAGAGCAGGCGGGCCACAATTGTGGCCTGTGGCCTGTCTTCAGCACCGGGCGGCACAACCAGAGTAGGATTCCTCCCTTGGGTTAATTAGGAGGAGGGCAGGAGAATCCCACCTCCGCTCTTGGTCCAAGGGATCGACTGGAGGGGAAGCTTCCCACCTCAATTACACAGAGTCCGTGACCGACTTACGGCAAGCCAGGCCAATAATCACAGGGAACTTATTGAGCACTGTCCACATACAGGTAAGTCCTCGCTTTACGACCACGGACCGAGCCCCAAATCACCTGTCGCTAAGCGGGACGGCTGTTCGGGCGAGTTTTACGACCTTTCTTGCCACAGCTGTTAAGGGAATCCCCGCAGTTATTAAATTAGTCACACGGGGTCGTTAAGTGAATCCGGCCTGCCATGGACTAGGCTTGTCAGAAGGTGGCGAAAGGGGATCACGTGACCCCGGAGGTGCCCCTTTTTCTACAAAGGATTTACAACTGTGGCAAGGCGAATCGTAATTAATGCCAGTCCATACAGGGCTAACGAAGAGGGCAATTAATTAAACGAGCGGACTAAGGCAGAGGACAAAATCAGTGGAACATTTCCTCCCCAACTTCAAAGTTTGCCTGCTTTGTCCTAAGGCTTTTACGACGTCACGGAAGAAGGGCAGAGACATTAAAGCCCGAAGTCGCCCATATATAAACCCCACAAGTTCTGAAGTTCTGGTGGTCTTTCAACATAATGGTCATCCAAACTGAAAAGGCTACTTCGTTTCTAGTGGGACCTATAAGGGGAAGGGTATTTCCCTGCCCCCCTTTCTTCAACCTAAAAACTTCCAGATGTCTTAACTGCAATTATTTATTTATTTGCACCACACCTTTTATTATTTTTACAAATAACTCAAGGTGGCAAACCTATCCAGCACACCTTCCTCCTCCTCTTTTCCCCATAACAACAACCCTTTGAGGTGGGTTGCGCTGAGAGGGAGAGAGGCAGGGAGGGGGAGAGAGAGAGGCAGTCAGGGAGGGAGAGAGAGAGAGAGGGAGGGAGAGAAAGAGGAAAGAGAGAGAGGGAGAGGCAGGAAGGGATGGAGAGAGAAAGAGGGGAGAGAGAGGGAGAGAGGCAGGAAGGGATGGAGGGAGGGAGAAAGGAGAAAGAGAGGCAGAAAGGGATGGAGAGAGAGGGAGAGGGAGAGAGAGGGAGGCAGGAAGGGATGGAGAGAGAGATAGAGAGAGGGAGAGAGAAAGGGAGAGAGAGGGAGAGAGGCAGGAAGGGATGGAGAGAGAGGGAGGGAGAGAGAGAGAGAGGGAGGGAGGGAGGGAGAAAGAGAGAGGCAGAAAGGGATGGAGAGAGAGGGAGAGAGAGGGAGAGAGGCAGGAAGGGATGGAGAGAGAGAGGGGGGGAGAGAGGGAGGCAGGAAGGGATGGAGAGAGAGATAGAGAGACGGAGAGAGAAAGGGAAGGAGAGGGAGAGGCAGGAAGGGATGGAGAGAGAGAGGGAAGGGAGGCAGGAAGGGATGGAGAGAGAGGGAGAGGGAGAGAGAGGGAGAGAGGCAGGAAGGGATGGAGGGAGGGAGAAAGGAAGAGGGAGAGAGGCAGAAAGGGATGGAGAGAGAGGGAGGGGGAGAGAGGCAGGAAGGGATGGAGAGAGAGATAGAGAGAGGGAGAGAGAAAGGGAGAGAGAGGGAGAGAGGCAGGAAGGGATGGAGAGAGAGGGAGGGGGAGAGAGAGGGAGGCAGGAAGGGATGGAGAGAGAGATAGAGAGAGGGAGAGAGAAAGGGAGGGAGAGGGAGAGAGGCAGGAAGGGATGGAGAGAGAGAGGGAGAGAGAAAGAGAGGGGGAGAGAGAGAGGGAGAGAGGCAGGAAGGGATGGAGAGAGAGAGAAAGAGGGAGAGAGAAAGGGAAGGGAGAGGGGGGAGAGGGAGAGAGAGAGGAAGGGATGGAGAGAGAGAAAGAGGGAGAGAGAAAGGGAGGGAGACAGAGGGAGAGGGAGAGAGAGGGAGAGAGGCAGGAAGGGATGGAGGGAGAGAGAGAGGGAGAGGGAGAGGGAGGCAGGAAGGGATGGAGAGAGAGGGAGAGAGGCAGGAAGGGATGGAGAGAGAGAGGCAGACAGGGAGGGAGAGAGAGAGAGAGGGAGGGAGGGAGGGAGAAAGAGAGAGGCAGAAAGGGATGGAGAGAGAGGGAGAGGGAGAGAGAGGGAGAGAGGCAGGAAGGATGGAGAGAGAGATAGAGAGACGGAGAGAGAAAGGGAAGGAGAGGGAGAGGCAGGAAGGGATGGAGAGAGAGAGAGGGAAGGGAGGCAGGAAGGGATGGAGAGAGAGGGAGAGGGAGGGAGAGAGGCAGGAAGGGATGGAGGGAGGGAGAAAGGAAGAGGGAGAGAGGCAGAAAGGGATGGAGAGAGAGGGAGAGGGAGAGAGGCAGGAAGGGATGGAGAGAGAGATAGAGAGAGGGAGAGAGAAAGGGAGAGAGAGGGAGAGAGGCAGGAAGGGATGGAGAGAGAGGGAGGGGGAGAGAGAGGGAGGCAGGAAGGGATGGAGAGAGAGATAGAGAGAGGGAGAGAGAAAGGGAGGGAGAGGGAGAGAGGCAGGAAGGGATGGAGAGAGAGAGGGAGAGAGAAAGGGAGGGGGAGAGAGAGAGGGAGAGAGGCAGGAAGGGATGGAGAGAGAGAGAAAGAGGGAGAAAGGGAGGGAGAGGGAGAGAGAGAGGAAGGGATGGAGAGAGAGAAAGAGGGAGAGAGAAAGGGAGGGAGACAGAGGGAGAGGGAGAGAGAGGGAGAGAGGCAGGGAAGGGATGGAGGGAGAGAGAGAGGGAGAGGGAGAGGGAGGCAGGAAGGGATGGAGAGAGAGGGAGAGGGAGGCAGGAAGGGATGGAGAGAGAGGGAGAGAGGCAGGAAGGGATGGAGGGAGAGAGAGAGGGAGAGAGAAAGGGAGGGAGACTTGCAAACAGGACAGAGAGGGAGTTCAGGGGAGAGGGAAAAAAAGAGAGAGAAAAACGGCCCAAGGAGTATTTGAAGTGATGTCCTGGGCGCTGTGCAGATTAATTTAATTAGCCGTCAAAAGACTTACGGTGGCAAAATCATCAAAACAAATTAGCTCCAGGGAGATGTAGGCAGCTCAGGGTTCCCACCCCCCTTCTTGAGAATGACTTGTGAACTGCAAGGCAGAAGCTACAGGTAGAATGCATGGTTAAGTGGAAGCTCCATTTGAACAGTCCAACATAAAATCTCGTCTCTTCTCTTCTCTCCTCCCTTCCGTCTCCTTCCATCCCCTCCCCTACGGGCCAATCACCAGGAGACGGTGAGTTCTAGTCCCGCCTTAGCCATGAAAGCCTGCTGGGTGACTTTGGGCCAATCACCAGGAGACGGTGAGTTCTAGTCCCACCTTAGCCATGAAGCCGGTTGGGTGACTTTGGGCCAATCACCAGGAGACGGTGAGTTCTAGTCCCGCCTTAGCCATGAAAGCCGGTTGGGTGACTTTGGGCCAATCACCTGGGGACGGTGAGTTCTAGTCCCGCCTTAGCCATGAAAGCCTGCTGGGTGACTTTGGGCCAAACACCAGAGATGGTGAGTTCTAGTCCCGCCTTAGCCATGAAAGCCGGTTGGGTGACTTTGGGCCAATCACCAGGGGACGGTGAGTTCTAGTCCCACCTTAGCCATGAAAGCCTGCTGGGTGACTTTGGGCCAATCACCAGGAGAGGGTGAGTTCTAGTGCCAGATTAGCTGTGAAAGCCGGCTAGGTGTCTTTCGGCCAATCACCAGGTGACACTGAGTTTTAATCCCGCCTTAGATGGGGAGGGGGGACTTTGGCCAGTCACCAGGCTGTCGCCGAGTTCTAGTCCTGCCCTAGGCATCAAAGCCAGCTGAGTGACTTGGGGGCCAAATCCCTCAGCCCTACCCACCTCTTAAGGTCGTCGTCATGGGGAAACTAGGAGGCGGACGGTGCGCTGGGTAAGGTTTGCTGCCTTGAGCTATTTGTAAAAGTAAGAAAGGTGGGATAGATATCAAGAAATGAATCAAGATCACGTGAAGGGCTAATACCACTTTGATACTGCATCCAGTTTTGGTCGCCACGATGTAAAAAAGATGCTGAGACTCTAGAAAGAGCAAAGAAGAGCAGCTAAGAAGATATATATCTATTCCTTGGAGATGAAAACATACGAAGAAGAACTTGTCTCCAGAAATTGTGGGGCTCCATGAATAGATATATATATATATATATCAATATATCAATATATCAATATCTATATCTATCTATCTATCTATCTATCTATCTATCTATCTAGAGAGAGAGAGAGAGAGAGATGGATGGATGGATAAGGAGATGGATAGATACACAGACAGACATGATGGGATGGATGGATGGATAGATTGATAGGTGATAAACAGAGAAAGAGAGATAGACAGATTAAGCTAGCTAGCTAGATGATAGATAATTATGATAGGTATAAGAGAGAGAGAGAGAGAGAGAGAGAGAGAGAGAGAGAGAGAGAGAGAGAGAGAGAGAGAGAGAGAGAGAGAGAGACAGACAGACAGACAGACAGACAGACAGACAGACAGACAGACAGACAGACAGACGGAGGCTCAGCTAATCTCAATGTACACATGTTGTACTTTGACAATAAAGGTTTATATTATATAATAGATAGATAGATAGATAGATAGATAGATAGATAGATAGATAGATAGATAGATAGATAGATAGACAGACAGACAGACAGACAGACAGACAGACAGACAGACAGACAGACAGACAGGGGGAGGCTCAGCTAATCTCAATGTACACATGTTGTACTTTGACAATAAAGGTTTATATTATATAATACATAGATAGATAGATAGATAGATAGATAGATAGATAGATAGACAGACAGACAGACAGACAGACAGACAGACAGACAGACAGACAGACAGACAGGGGGAGGCTCAGCTAATCTCAATGTACACATGTTGTACTTTGACAATAAAGGTTTATATTATGTAATAGATAAATAGATAGATAGATAGATAGATAGATAGATAGATAGAGAGAGAGAGAGAGAGAGAGAGAGAGAGAGAGAGAGAGAGAGATAGTCCCTTCGGTAGTCGCTCTCCAGCCTCTGCGTCCAACTGGGCCTCGGTGTGAAGTCCACCTGCTTCTCTGAATTCTGGCTAATTTCACTGCTGTCGCTTTTAGAATTAGCGACTGCTCGCTTCAAGGGAGTGACCCCAGAGTGTGTGGGAGGGGGGGGCTAAGGGGAAAGCCAACACATGCTCTTTTCATTCCCGTCTTTTTTATATTCCGATTGGGTAATCTTCGTGTTTTTGCGCAGGGCTGTTCTACGGAATTCCTGAGAATTTCCACTCCTTTCCACGGTATTTGAAAAGAGCGCAAGGCTTTCCCCTTTTGGAAGACGGCACTCGGGAATACTGCAAACAGTTTTGGTCGCCACCGTGTTAAAAAGAAAAGAAAACTAAACAGAAGTATAAGCTTGGGGAACTGACCCCAATAAAGAAGAGACTTCTTCTCCCCCCCCTTAATATCCTTTCCTCCTACTTAGAAGCAAACTTTTGTGTTCATTGATTGGAAGCGAATAACTGTAGCTCAAGGTTTGAACTATGGCGTGCTGGTGCTCTCAGAGCTTGGTGGTTTTCTTGCAAACATTACAACGGCCAAATTTATAATGCCTTGGTTAAGACCATACGTGGAAAATTGCATCCAGTTTTGGTGGAATATTGTACCCACTTTGGGTCAGATATAAAACGTTGAGACTCTGGAAAGAATGCAGAGAAGAGCAAGAAGGATGATTAAGGGACTGGA